>VIBL01000412.1:0-204677 GCA_008271625.1 Lutraria rhynchaena
ACAGGCAAACGGTTAGAATGAATTTTGTCTGCCAGCAAGACGCAATCCCGAGGAAATACACAAGTTCAGTTCTAAATTGTAGAGCGTCATTGAGATGATTAAAACAACCAGTTTCGACGTACATATTTCTACCTTGATAATCAATCACAACTTGAGAATGCAAGCAGTTGTAGTGCCTTTGACCAGAATAAAATTTTGGTCTTATATTGGTCGGTAGACCTCGTAACTGGTGCCATCTATAGCACCAATTCATTCACTGTGGGCCATTGCACATAATTTTCTAATTAATTTATTACCTAACGTGCTCATTACACGTTTGATTTCACAGTTTACGATAACAACAGTTATGCTGATAAACGCTACTAAAAGTATAATAGCTTCACTTTTTCTTCCAAACAGACAAGCTTAAAAGAATAAAAGACGCGGCTCCATTACAGTAACGCTTGAGGGAGTGACTACATACCGTTTGCTGATGAGCCATGTCATCTTTTGAAACTTGGAATAACATCATCTGACTTGCTGGCTTGTTTGGTAACGTAACAGCTGCACTTTCTTGAAGAGTTTTACAGAAACTGTTTCAACAAAACTGCATAAGTTGCAATCTCATATCTGAAAATTCAATTGATCGTTTATTTATGTTTGTACGTGAAGCATAAAAACGAAAATGTGTTTTCTCTTGTACATTATCTCTCGTTAGGGCTACAACCATACAACAACAATTTACCGATTGGTAAAGCAGTGGGACGTACCAACTGACAGTAACCGTTTACTATCACACTCTATCTACAATACAAGGTTTCTAAAACAAAGCATAATATACCGGCATAATATACTGAACCAAAAAAGAAACTTTCGCGAGACTTTAATGACTGTTTCCACATAGGTGTTTATTAACAGTTTTTCTTCGTATTTGTTATTGCAAAATAATTCAGAATTTATTCATCAAAGTTCATTTACAGTCTTGCCTTGTTCAGTTGATGTGCACATTGAAGCCTGTCACGGCGATGACGATCCTTTAATACTGTTCCGACGTAGGAAGGACGTGTGCTTAAATTATTCTCAGCCAAACGATTTCGTACTGTTTGACTGGAAATCTTGTGGTTATGAGTACCTGGGCTGACAGATGCTGTAGCTGTCACAGTTAAATCGATTTCCTAAATGTTGGTTTAAAATATATCGGTCTTATCACACGTGCCGGCGTGGTCACACATGGTCTGCCGCTACGTGGAAGATTTTCCGTGCTTCCGGTCTGCACATACCAGCGTCTCAGACTTCTAACTGACTGCAGAGATGATCCAACGTGCGCAGCAACCTCTTCAGTTGAAGCCCCTGTCACTAGCACCCCAACGGCTCTCTCTTAAATGTTTCGCAATTCGAGGCATCGAAATTTTGCCCAAATTGTATCGATATAAAGTTGTTTAGGTATTTTTATGATTGTAGTCGTCAAGTGCTATAACTTGCAAAAAGTTTACACATGTGGAAATGGATATCGCATGATGATATCACATGATATCGTTCGACATGAGGTGATTGTCTGACAAGATTTATTATTTTAGAACGTTTTATAATTGACGGCATGTAGATGACCGCGCTTTTCTTGCATTGTATATATACTGAACCAAAAAAGAAACTTTCTCAAAGTAGGTCTTAAACTTATAAAGTTAAACACATAATGTAGAAAAATGTGTATATGTAGTAGTTAACACTGACGTCTTAGTTTGGGAAACTTGTCAGACAATCACCTCATGTCGAACGATATCATGTGATATCATCATGCGATATCCATTTCCACATGTGTAAACTTTTTGCAAGTTATAGCACTTGACGACTACAATCATAAAAATACCTAAACAACTTTATATCGATACAATTTGGGCAAAATTTCGATGCCTCGAATTGCGAAACATTTAAGAGAGAGCCGTTGGGGTGCTAGTGACAGGGGCTTCAACTGAAGAGGTTGCTGCGCACGTTGGATCATCTCTGCAGTCAGTTAGAAGTCTGAGACGCTGGTATGTGCAGACCGGAAGCACGGAAAATCTTCCACGTAGCGGCAGACCATGTGTGACCACGCCGGCACGTGTGATAAGACCGATATATTTTAAACCAACATTTAGGAAATCGATTTAACTGTGACAGCTACAGCATCTGTCAGCCCAGGTACTCATAACCACAAGATTTCCAGTCAAACAGTACGAAATCGTTTGGCTGAGAATAATTTAAGCACACGTCCTTCCTACGTCGGAACAGTATTAAAGGATCGTCATCGCCGTGACAGGCTTCAATGTGCACATCAACTGAACAAGGCAAGACTGTAAATGAACTTTGATGAATAAATTCTGAATTATTTTGCAATAACAAATACGAAGAAAAACTGTTAATAAACACCTATGTGGAAACAGTCATTAAAGTCTCGCGAAAGTTTCTTTTTTGGTTCAGTATATTATGCCGGTATATTATGCTTTGTTTTAGAAACCTTGTATTGTAGATAGAGTGTGATAGTAAACGGTTACTGTCAGTTGGTACGTCCCACTGCTTTACCAATCGGTAAATTGTTGTTGTATGGTTGTAGCCCTAACGAGAGATAATGTACAAGAGAAAACACATTTTCGTTTTTATGCTTCACGTACAAACATAAATAAACGATCAATTGAATTTTCAGATATGAGATTGCAACTTATGCAGTTTTGTTGAAACAGTTTCTGTAAAACTCTTCAAGAAAGTGCAGCTGTTACGTTACCAAACAAGCCAGCAAGTCAGATGATGTTATTCCAAGTTTCAAAAGATGACATGGCTCATCAGCAAACGGTATGTAGTCACTCCCTCAAGCGTTACTGTAATGGAGCCGCGTCTTTTATTCTTTTAAGCTTGTCTGTTTGGAAGAAAAAGTGAAGCTATTATACTTTTAGTAGCGTTTATCAGCATAACTGTTGTTATCGTAAACTGTGAAATCAAACGTGTAATGAGCACGTTAGGTAATAAATTAATTAGAAAATTATGTGCAATGGCCCACAGTGAATGAATTGGTGCTATAGATGGCACCAGTTACGAGGTCTACCGACCAATATAAGACCAAAATTTTATTCTGGTCAAAGGCACTACAACTGCTTGCATTCTCAAGTTGTGATTGATTATCAAGGTAGAAATATGTACGTCGAAACTGGTTGTTTTAATCATCTCAATGACGCTCTACAATTTAGAACTGAACTTGTGTATTTCCTCGGGATTGCGTCTTGCTGGCAGACAAAATTCATTCTAACCGTTTGCCTGTTATGACATATTTTTTCAGAAGCTCAGTTACGTCAGCGTGTGGGGTAGCTCGTCAAAATGCGTTGCGTCTCAACCCGTTATCGGACAGACATGGGGCACATCATGGCATAACTGAAGGCGTACAAATGCATGAGCTCGGTGTGGCGACAGCGGCGAGACTTTTTTTCAAAGGCTGTGTATGTTTTCGCCAAGCTTTTTTGCAGAAGGAGAGGCATAGATTTTGTACTTTTAACTTTCTTATACACTTGTTTTTATGCACTGGTTAATGTTGCTATTAGAGAATTCTAGAACATCATAATGTAAGCTTTTTGTATGAAAATTTAAAAAGAATTTACACACAAACTACCACCGTGTTTGGGACTATTTATTATCTTTCTGTACTTTACATATTGAAATTCACTTTTCAATCAAGTTGTTTGATACTTCCCCTTCATATAACCCACTTGTCGCGTATCGTTCTTGCTCTCCGCTCCTCGCTTTAGATGTCCAATAGTGGTAGATGGAAAATAAATTGATCTCGCTATTCCAGTATCAAATGTCAATGTATCTTTCGGTCAAAAGTCTTAGAATTCTGACTGAAATTTCACCTGAAAGTCTCTACAGTGTCACGTGATCAATGCCATGCACGGCTACAACCAATCACCACCACGCACATGCATTCCGCTACAGCAGTAGCGTTCAAAACACTATAGTATACAAAATGACCACTGGATTCCCAGGAACCGCTACATGTTAATTATATAATATATTAATTAGCAGACTGCTAAGCCTATCATTCAACAAATACGGGACAAAAATGTTGTGGCTACGCAACTAATATAGTTGACCATCATTAAACATTTAGAAAAGCTCTTAGTATACCCAGAATCTCGCCTCACGATGTAGCAATAAACAAATAGATACAATAATATTCCTCGTACAGAACGAAAATGCCTTTTGTAATTCGAAATTCTTGAAACGAATAACAATAACAGAGACATGAGCATGTGCATTTTTTATTTACAAGACTTCATTGAAAAACAATCGAAATTTAGGGATTCAATCTGTTCAACAACAATTGTATGTATATACGGGTATGCTATTTGTTGCTTTGTTTAATCTGATAGTGATTTATTTCTCTCAATTCATTATTAAGGCAAAATTATCTTTTTATCTATATATCTATCTATCTGTAATGGGAGGCAGAAAATAAAGTTCCTGATGCTGGTCTCGAACCCGCGACCTTTTGCTTGCAAGTCAGCTGCTCTACCAACTGAGCTTATCGGGCTGACGGGCATGCAGCCTACTGTAAACACACATATTATACACACAACACTGTTACATTCCTCCTTCCGTAAATTAATCAAGGTTCTTTAAGCTAACTCAGCCTTTGCTTCACCCTAGCTCAAGGATTCAAAGGCTAGCCACACACGGCACCAGTTTTATTAGGATGCAGAAAATAAAGTTCCCGATGCGGGGCTCGAACCCGCGACCTTCCAAGGACGTAGCGCCCATTACGCAGTTTACGCAACTGCGTAATACTTTTTTGGCTGACTTTTTGAAATATGAAATATTGAAGAGCATCCTCTTTGTTAAAATCAAGATCAAATCCAATGTATTTTATTTACTACACACGAGTATAGTTTACACATATTACCAGAGTAATGGACAGACTAGCGAAAGCAACATAAATCAATAATCATTCAAGGTCAGTTTTGACACCTGCCAAAATGTCACCGATGACGTCAATCCTATGTAACGCTTTAACTTCTCGTTTACATGTATGTGTAGCGATTTGGTTATCTAGAACTGGTGTACGAGTACACAGCTATCTAACTAAATTTGTTCATACTTTGTAATTTCCTGTAAACATATTCAGTTTATTTATGTGATAGATTTGCACATATAGTTTCTAGATGTACTTCTCTCTATGAGCTTTAAATATATCTCTCTTAGTCTATATACTGAATTGAGATGAGCTCCAGAAAACCTCCTCGACCTCTTCATTGACAAAAGTCCATTTTTCAGTGTTTTAAACTCCAAAATACCAGCGAAAGCTCATCACCTCTTCCTGCTGATAACTCTCAGTCATTATTGGATGACAACACAAAATCTTTTCCCGAAGAGTCCACATCTTACATAAAACAATATCAGGCAGACAACTGCCAGAGTGATGGGTATTCAGCAGGTTGCTCTATGGGTGCGCGGTTTCTTGACATTGTAACCATTCATGTCACAAGAAGACCCCGAATGTCTGATTCCATGAAAATGTCGACTTTAATGTTAAGATTTGAACCTTCGCGGAGTTGGGTAAAGCCTAAAAGCACTCACGGCAAAAGCGGGACAGCTAGGCGTGTACCTGACTTAGTACTAGTGTTTGATGCTGAAAACTACCCGTATTTTAGGTATAGTTCTTCAGTCAATGGTGTTTTTGTGCACCGTGTTTTGTCTTTAATTCATCCGAAAACACTCTTGTTGCTAAGCCCCTTGTAGACTGGAGCAATGTGTCTAGAATTATAGGGATGCATAAAAAAACACTAGATCACAATAATGCAATGACTAAAGCTGACAAATTCATAAAAATATGTCAAAATCAAGAAAACAGTGTCGTTGAGTTTGGCCCAAACGTTAAAACAATAGTTTTGCTGGGAAACAAAACATTGCTTTTCGTGGCAAAACGGATGAACACAGTAACTTCAGAGCTTTGATAAATTATCGCGCTGAAGTAGACAGTGATTTGCACAACCATCTAGAAAATTCTCCCAAACATGCACATTATTTAAGCCCCGCTATTCAAAACGAGTTCATATATAAATATTTGTGGCAATCAAATTTCAGACTGTATCGTGCACCGTTGCCAAGATGCTAGGTACTTCTCAATTCTTGCAGATGAATCTCCTGATGTCAGCAATACTGAACAGTTTGCTTTTTGTCTGCGTTACATTGAACGTTAGAGTTCTGGGGAACATGTGCTCCATGAGGATTTCCTTTCGTTTGTTCAGACAACAGAAACAAGAGGTGAAACACTTCACCACTAGATGAAATACACAAACACAATCTGAACCCAAACTTTATCGTTGGACAAGGGTACGACGGTGCTGGGAATATGTCCGGTTGTCACCGTGGAGTGCAAGCAAGATTTACTGCAGAATTCCCAAACGCAAAGTATATTCACTGTCGCAACCACCGTTTAAACTTAGCAATATGTCATGCTTGCAGGGTACCGTTTGTGCAGTCGATGTTTACCGTTGTTGGGGATGTATTGTTTTTAATAACAAGTTCTCCGAAACGTCTCGGAGTTTATAGCTCTCATAACGACGACGGAGAATCCTTGAAGAAGTTCTGCCCAACACGGTGGTCTCAGCACTCGGAAAGCATCACTGCTTTCTATACACACTTCAAACCAATTAAAGAAACACTTACTGACCTTCAAGTTGGCATGGACACCAAAACTATGTCCACAGCGTCAAGCCTTCAAAAGGCTGTCCTGTCTTTTGACTTTGTTGCGTCAGCGGTCACTAAAACACACTGAATCCTTTGACGGATTCAATGCAAGATCTTCAATGTGACTTGGTCAAAGCAGCACAGCATGCTAAAGTTCATTATGGGTTGCTAGTCGAGAGACGCAATGATATTGGGTATTTTGGAGGACTTTGGCAGAAGGCTGTCGCCTTGGCAACTGAAAATGACATCAATGTCTGTCAGCCTCGTGTTGCTGCAAGGCAAAAACACAGAAATAACATAGCCGCAGAAACCCCAAAGGAATATTGGAGGTTGAATATGTTTGTACCATTCATGGATCACCTTTTGTCCCAACTGCATGACAGACTGTGTCTCTCGACTGCAAGACTGAACGCTCAGTATCTTTTGCCAACAAAACTCCAGCCGCTTTCACAACTGCATTTCATGACTTGTTTAAATTGATTTTGAGACGTATCAACCAACAAAAAGAGACTGAAAATTTAATAAATACAGCGGCGCATGCTGTTGACGTAACGCTGTATAAACGGCATTGGTAAATTGGCCCACTCAGCGTGTAAGGCCGTTGCCAGGTCATTTACTGTATAGATTTGATTTCGTCGAACACGGCGCCCTTACTCGTCCCAAATGTGATCGATTGGATTAAGGTTTGGGCTATTCGCAGGCCAGTCCAAGACATTGACGTAATTTATTGTCAAAAATTGTCTTGTTGCCGCGGCTGTATGTGGGCGGGCATTATTATGCATTAAGGTGACATTCGGACCATGCAAGCCAATAAACGGTAGAACTTCCACAGCAAGGACGTCATTAATGTAACTCTGCGCATTAATGTTTCCATTGAGAACAATTAATCTGGTCTTGTTCCCGCCCATTATACCACCCCACACTAATACTGACCCTCCTCCGAAACGGTCTCGCTCAATGACACAGGCATCAACAAAACGCTCTCCCTGCCGGCGGTAAACTCTTTCACGTCCGTCGGCATAGCTAAGATTGAACCGACTTTTGTCGGAAAACAAAATTAAGTTCCAGTCAGCACGCCGTAAAGGCAGGTGACTACGAAACCAATCCAGTCTTGCAGTTCGATGACGTCGGGTGAGAATTTGACCGAAGTATGGTCGATACACACGAATAGGCTGAATGTTCTGTCTCAAACGATTTCTTACAGTCTGTGGATGGATGCCATAATGCCGCCCGGTTGCTGCTGCAGTCAGACGCTTGTTACAAAGATGCTGCAAGACAATATGACGATCGTCTGCAGCAGTGGTAACACGTGGTCTACCACTTCGAGGACGATCAGAAACTCTTCCTGCGGCAAGGAATCGTCTCCGTAAACGTTCGATAGTCTTACGAGTACAACCAAAGTGTCGGGATACAGCGGTTGCAGACATGCCACCATTTAGCATCCCAATAGCTTGGTTTCGTTCGTCATTATTTAGCCTTGGCATTTTCTTCCACTTGTTTTAAACACAATTTTATTGAGTTGTGACGGATTGTGAGAAAATCTGTGATGTCCAATATTGACATCGGATATGGATATGTCCAGCACGAGGCGCACGTGCAAAATGACATAAGTGGCTTTTCAGCTGGAGCGCGTGTTTCACTGACGATAAAATTCGGTCAATACATAAACAAACGATTATCGGTACGTTATACAATAGTAAAGTTTGTGTAAACACGTGAATAAAAAAGTTACAAGGAATTATAAAATGGGTACTTTCTTTTTTGGCTGAGTATATATAGCACTATGATAGCACCTATTAATACAGTTATCCTTCATATTGCACTCGTATTGCTCGAAATTCTATCTATATACGAGTTGCAAAGATTGAAACAATTTCACCAAAAAAGTTAATTTCTTTCACAAGTTACATTTAATTGAAATAAGTGGGCCGATTTTGATCGAGCCGTTTTGGACCGATCTGCTTTGCAATTGGGCCGGGGAGTACACTTAGCCGAATTGGGCCGTTTTGACCCGAAACCTCTACACCAATAGAAATGCTCGAGTACAACATGTGATCACTGGCGTTAGGCGCTAGAAACGTCGCCCTAAAAATATGTGTGACTGGAGATGAGACGCCATGTTTTCACATGTGAGTTTTATTTTTTGCCTTTTTTTTGTTCGGAACGTATGTCTACAAAATATTTCCAGGTCAATTTGTATGATGTTGGGTAATTTGTATGATGTTGGGTAATTTGTATGATGTTTCAGCCACGAAATAAATCACATTAAGACGAACTTCGAGATTTTATGTGCAGTTCTATTTGGCTTAGATTGCTGTAGAATTTGATTTTTCTAAAGCAATGTACAATAAGATCCAAACAATTATCCATTGGTTGGTTTGATTTCAGGTTTTAGCTTACTGCGTTGATGCCTTTAGCTGCTGTAATTATGAAAAAACAGTCAGATTTCTACTTGGTATTTTGTTTGACGTGGGTGGGGTACTGCACTTGGCAGTTAATGGTCCCAAAAGTCAACACAGTAGGATTGAATGACGATGTTTTTGTGAAATTATTGAGAACAATGTTTGCCATCTGCCTAATTTCACTTGCTTCGGGGTCATTTATTTCTGCCCAAACGATACTGCTTTCGTGTACAGTCGTGCCTTAAAAATAGGTTTGTTTCCTGTAAAAGATGTGTTGGTGGTAGGGATTTTATTTTTGGTATTTTTTTATAAATTCAGGGATCATTTTATCTGTGCATTCCACATCCCAGATGCAGATTTCTACCTGACACATGGACACGTGGTTTTTAATCAAATGCACATCCATAGGGATTTTAGACTATGTTGGTGTTTTTGTCATGAGACGTAAAATACCAAATACTTGAATGGTATTTCAGCAGAATCATATAATAATAATCGTAAGAAGTCTACATTGCATTTTTTGAATGTTTGTTCTAATATAAACAACCAATCTCTCTTGGATCAATGATTTTAATCACTGCAATAACTGCAAATTCAAACTTACATTTTATGTGCTTTTGTAATTCATACTATAGCGTGTAGCAAGCATATTCTTGATTTTTACATTCCTTCTACTGGAAGGTTATGTAAGCATAGGTGCATATATATAATAATTTTCCTCAGGCCTTTTTAGACGGACTGATTAGTTCAACAAACAATGATCAATACTCAAATATGGACGATTAACGAGTCTGAGCTAACTGTGTACCATGCAACTCATACAGAAAACTCTGTCTTAGTTAAAACTCTATACTGAGCGGGTTCCAACTCAGCTTGATCTTTTGGCAACATCCTGGTTTTGTGCTAACTAATCTAACACTCTCTCACGATAGCTAGGCTTTCTATGAGAACGCAAGTAGATAGATTTGTAGTTTTGTCATACAACAAAGCCCTCGTCGATTGATAAAGAGATGTTTATTCTGTGAGCACATAGACAATAATAATCGAATACTGCAATGTCCACAGCCTTCGGTAACTGTCGCCAACCTCTATATCTAACTTCCTGAATTATGCAAATGCTTACCTTATACATTTAATGAGTGTCCAATGATTGAACTTTGGCTTACAGGTTTTCCAAGACCCTCACATTAAAACATTGTTATCCTACACCGGATTATTCAGTAATTAAGAGATCTTTAAAATATTTAATTATTAATTTACCTTTTAGTCCATAAAATATTGTTTTGATAGTATTCTTGTTGTAGCATTTTTGACAACAGTGTGAATGGCTTATTTTTAATAAGGGGAAGTAACTTTATTGGATTAACTAAGTTCAGTACCGTCAGCGTCACAATACCATTTGGAATGTATATGAAGAAATCAAATTTTTACTTAGTGTAGCATGCACATCAAAAACTTTAATTTAAATTGTAACCGCCTGCACAGGGATATAAATTAATTCTGAAATTCAATTGGTCCACTGGGCTCGTAACTTTTGTAATCAAGTAGCCCAGCTTAAAATCAGTTTGCCCAGAGTAAAATTCTGATTTCATATACTGCCACATTGTTATTTATAGGTAGCACTATGGTATCGTTGGGCTCAATATTCATGGTTTTTACTAAAATGTCTATTTTGTGGGGACTAAATTTCGTTTATTTTGATTTTTTGAACAACAATTTTGTCTTTTCTGTCATTTTCTTCAACCTTACTAGTGAAGTAAAAATACTGGTAATTGGCCAAAAAAAAAAGATTTTTTTGCATTTTCACTGGTAAATGGTGGTTTCTGAGACACCTTAAGCCATTTAATTTTGTTTTACAATCAAATAGCATAATGGCTGAAAGTCTCAGAAAGCAGCATTTACCTGTGAAAATGCAAGAACGAATTCAGTGTTTTTATGTAAAAAAGAACAAACCAATACGTGTCAATTTTTTATTGTAATTGTTTCAGTTGTCTCAACACATAACATTGATATAACATGTTCAGAACAAGTTAACATACATGTTAAAGTTAAACACATACTAGTATTATTTACAAGAAATAATGTCAATCCACAAGTACAAGTGTCTTTCTTTAACTTAACCATTTAAGCACATGGCACATAACGATATCAAATCAGGAATACTTGTCACATGGGCTAATGCCTAATGCAGAGTCAAAGAAAAAGGAAGTTAGTTTAAGATACACCTGGACTTGGCAGAAGACCAGAGTTTGAATGCTCTGTTGTATGGAAAGTCGACCAAGGATGGGCCATCAATAGACAGCTTCATCAGATTGTCAAGAGAGGAGAGTTTCCTAGAGCAGTCTTGATGATGTTTTGTTTGGAGAAACCACGCTCACAGTCAGCTGTGGAGATGGGGAGAGTAAGGAACCTCTCTGCAGCCTTGGCAGTGGCAAGATAGCCTTCTCTGTTGGACATAGCCAGTGCAAGAGACAAAATCCTTGACAGATCTGTTTGCTGGATCAGTTGCAATGGCCCTTGAATAGCTGACAAAGCTGAGAAGTTCTTTGCGGCACCCAAAGCCAACAGAACCAAGAAAGTCAGAAACAGTCTCACAGTCAGAGGAGACATCAGATAGTTTAGGATTGAAGAGATTGCTCAAAGATTTCATGACAAGAGTCATCATTGTCAGAGAAGTGAGAGAGCAGACTTGACACCATGTTGTCAACAAATTTGTCACACACAGAAATGGCTGCACGTCTCTGGTCAACAGAATCCCTGATGGTGTGTGACTGGAACTGGAAGGTGTAAAGACCATCCTCATCCATGGTAGGCTCTGAAGGGCAGGAAGACAAGAAAGCAGACTGACAAGAACCATTCTTCTTCTCCTTTAGAGCCTCGAGATCAGAAATAGTAGAAGTAAACAGTGGCTGGACTTCACTGTAGAGCAGGCTTGTCTTCTAATACATCTTGGAGAGGATGGCTAGAGGTTCAAGGACATCCTTTAGGAAGTGAGCAACATAGAGAAACTTGTATGTAGCTACAGGCTTGTAGAGAGAGAGCCTTGCCAGAGTTCTCATCCTGGAAACAAGAAAGAAGACGAGACGACTGCACTCACTGCCCCCTCAAAAGTAAGCCACCGGGCAGAGGTCACAGTGGTTGGAAAGATCAAGACCCTTTTTAGAGAGAAGCTGAAGGACCTGCGAGTAGATGGCATCTGCATTAGCCCTGTGAAGACTAGAGATTGAAAGATAGTCAGTACAGCTGGAAGCAACATCAAATTTATCATAATCAAGGTATCTGATGTACATGATTAAATTTTGTGACACAGAAACATCAGTGGATTCATCAAACATGAATACTTTTTCAATCTGGCCAGCTTCTGCTGTTGATTTTCATGGAGCACCCCAGCCAGGGCCTCCTGGAACTCAGTGATGCTGGAATGGTGCTCGTAGGTTGTATGGGCATCCACCTCCAGGTCGCTCAGCTGTGTGACACCCTGTCAAAAAATAATCAAAATACTACCTTTGCAATTTGTTCAAAACTTTCAGTTTGATTTTTAATCATTCATTTTAAAATATAAAGATATATATTAGTAGGAATATTTGATTTTCTATATAAATTATTTACAGAAGAAAATAATAAAGTCAAAATATGCATGCTTCTGGTTACACCAATAATAAAAACCTCAAAATAGGGTTTGTAGGTTGGCTTTTTTAAGATATAAATCTAGGGACAGATCAAATTTTAATTATGAAAGTGCGGGCTTGACTGGCTCTACACTGGTGCTCAAGGCTGTTAAGTATCTTTTACAGCATTTTAAGAGTTAAGATATATTTTGGTTTCAAGTATTTTTTTAAAGTAGATCATAATCAAAATGTAAGCTGCACTTTTATTGTTGACATACCTGCTGAAGGCAGAGGTTGTTCAGCAGAGGGACCATTGTATTAGCCAGGTCACATGTGGCTGCGAAGAACACATTCTTCAGAGCAGCAGTGTTGGCTGCTTCGCGTTGGCCCAGGGCTGTCTGCTTGGCGGTCTGCATTTTGTGGGCCAGCTTCTCAGCAGCCACACAATCAGTATGATCTGAAGACATAAAAAACACTTTTTGACTCACTTTCTTCCACAAACAATTACATCCATCCAAAAGAAAATCACATTTTTGTTTCACATTAATTATAAAGACACACTTAAGTTTTCCTTAAATGTATTACACATTAACACAAGAATTTGTACCCAAATTTTATTTCAACACTAATCTAAAAAAACATAGTTAAATTATGTTCATTATATCGTCTGGCATCAACAATGGTCTTCTCCTCAGAAACTACCCGTCAGATTTACTTCAAATTTGCTGTGCAGTAGCCTTTTGACATTCTAACTGCAATTTGCTCATATTGTACCAGTTGGCCCCTTTTAGGGGTCACTGGAGCTAAAAATATAAAAACCTTTAATCATCTTCTCATGAACCAATTGATGGATCATCACCAAACTTGGTCTGTAGCATTCTTAGATGGTCCTTTCTCATGTTTCCTCAAATAAAAAAATGGTCGGCCCCTTTTAGTGGTCACTAGAGCTAAAAATAGAAAACCTTTGATCATCTTCTCATGGACCAATGGATTGATCATCACCAAACTTGGTCTGTAGCATCCTTATATGGACTTAATTAGATTTGCTCAAATAAAAATGGTTGGCCCCTTTAAACATCTTCTTTTCATGAACCAATGGCTGGATCATCACCAAACTTGGTCGGTCGCATCCTTAGATGGTCCTCTCTCAAGTGTATTCAAATAAATTTGGTCGGCGCCTAATAGGGGCCATTAGAGCTAAAAATAGAAATACCTTATGCTCATGATTCTATCAATGGATTATTACCAAACTTGGGTTTAAGCATCTTTAGATAGTTTTCTATCAGATTTGCTGAAATAGAAATGGTTGGCCCCAATTAGGGGCCGCTAGAGCTAAACATAGAAATACCTTAAAATGACTTCTTTTCATGAACTAGTGGTTGGATCATCAAATTTGGTCTCTATGGCATCCTTCAGTCATCACGAATATTCTTTTGTAGTATCCTTTGATGGTCCTTTATCAAGTTTATTATTGTTCCCCATTATTTGCCCACAAGTATACCTTTATTACCTTCTTAGTAACAAGTTAATTGACATTTATTCTTGTGAGCAATGCAGGGCCATCATGGCCCTCTTGTTCATAATTTGACAGCCAGATGTAAATGAATTGCATTTTTTGTGCTTCAGACAAAGTTCACAGAACATAGATTTTGGTTTGTTGTCATAACTTAACCAAGAATTACCAAGTTTCCAATTGTCTTTGAACTTTCTTGGTGGGTCAATTTTTGTCTTCTTAGATGGAGTATTCTCCAATTCAAGTTTACGTTTGGTAGCCATTTTGATTTTGTTCACAAGAACATGTATACTTTGTATAAATACCTGTGTGAATTTACTCAAAGACCTTATCTATTCATTACATTTACCGACAATAAAAATCAAAAGAAACTTACCGATCAAATTCCTCACAGTTTTGCATACAAACATTTCAAATTAATACCATCAGTTGATATGATTATCCTTTTAAAAAATTAATTGCCAGCAGTGATCAATTGATCATGCCAATTTTTGCATAACAATCAAAGATGATTACAAACCATAATCCCGCTATTTGTTACACAAATAGCTTGAGACCTCTTTAATTATCCTCGAATGACTGCCATGATGGTCACATGTATACACCGCACATGGACTGCATCTATTGATTTATCACTATTACAACGCTATTGATATCGGAGAACCAGTCTGTCAGCAAGGTCAAAGTGCATCGCTAAGCGACCCTTATCGGTGTCAGCTAGATGCTTTTGTTCTCAGTGAGACATATTAATTTTTGGGGATTTCTCGAAATGTTAAAAGTCATACTTTTTACGCATTTTCACCAATTTTCATTTTCTTGAGCCATTTTTCGCATCTTTGAGCCATTGGCTCAATTGGCAAACACCAGCGCGAGCCCTGCTAAATAATATCTAGGAAAGGTTTGGACATGGGTCATCTGTGGGTCAAAAACTAGGTCACCAGATCAAATCACTGAAAAACTTTGTTAACCCTCAAGAGGTCACAGTTTTGATTGGATCTTCCCCAAACGTTGTCAAAATGCTTTCTTAATAACATCTTGGTTAGGTTAGAACCTGGGTCATCTGGGATAAAAAACTAGGTCGCATAATCAAATCATTGAATAACTTTATTAACCATCTTAAGGTCAGTGTTGTTTGGATCTTCATGCAGGTTTTTTATTTACTAAGAAAGTGACGCTGATAATCACCGACTTCCCCTCGACATTTTTTCCCAAAGAAGCATTTTCCCCCTCGTTAAGATGCCTCTTTGAAGATATTGAAAAATAGGCAATTTCAGTTTTAGTAGATTTAATTAGGCCAAAATATCTATCAGGCCAAGGTTTATCGGTATTTTTATGTAGAGTTTGGTTTGTAATGATTGTGCAAACCTATTGGGATTTCCCAGCTTTATAACAATGTCTGCCAAACCAATCCAAATGAGCTTATTACCTGCGATAGTAGAACGATATACACAGTGACGGGAACCAATACTAGATCCCAGCCCAGGCCGCATGCGTGTATCCACACTTATGATGCCTGGATGCAGGCGCATGTTTCCATTTCCAGTAAAATGACGCACAATTGATGAAATACGATATCTGATTTGGGCCAATCGACGCTCGATTCACTCATGAACACAGGGAGCTAGCACGTTTAAGGGATGATGTATAATGGTGTGTTAGGCTTAAAATGGCCACACGGACCAAAAACTCTTATATCACATATATACATATACAAGGGTTATAACTTCCGAAATGACAGCTTATGTACCAAGTTTGTTTAACACTACGTAACTTTTCAAGAAATTGCTCAAATTTCTGATAATTGGTGTCTACAGATAGCTAATACTTTATACTACGCATAACCAATAAACGATGAAGCAGGTATTTCAACTTTTTCCTTCGAAAAATCGTCAATTTAGTTTAGTCGAACGCGACCTTGCAACACCAAATTGATCAGAATAACCATACTAAATACACCTTAAAACAACAGGTACAGTGATGACAATGCATACTTACTATAAATATTACTAAAATACACTGATTCAGTGCAAAAATGTAATCCAGGAACGTTCTATTCACGTTCAATTCACAAAAATTGTCGCATGATTGAAACTTCAAATATTACGATGCGGTGACCTTTGCCCCGTAATTTGTTCGTAAGCGGACGTTTCATTGGCTGAATCATAATGGCGTAGCAAGGTGGAAATCTATGACGGAGTCGACGATTTTGTTAATTTTACGCGAGTAGAACATTCTTGGATTATTCTTTTGTGCCGGATCAGTGTATTTTAGAGATATTTATGGTTAGCACACGTTGTCATTCCTCTACCTGTTGTTTTAAGGTGTGTTTAGTATGGTAATTCTGATCAATTTGGTGTTGCGAGGTCGCGTTCGACTAAACGAAATTTACGATTTTTCGGAGGAAAAAGATTAAATATCTGCTTCATTGTTTTGAATTGGACAAAGTGCTTACTGGTTATGTGTAGCATAATGTATTAGCTATCTGTAGACACCAATTATTAAAAATTTGAGCGATTCCTTAAAAAGTTACGTAGTGTTAAACAAACTTGGTGCAGAAACTGTCATTTCGGACGTTGTAACCCTTGTATATGTATAGGCCTTTTCAGAAACATGATTTATCTGCCCTTGATAGCTCTTCATTAGGAGATAAAAAAACGCGCACCTGCTACTTCTGGGTAGTACTGCGCTTCTTAGGTGTATGACTTTTAACACTGGATAAATATCGTATCCTAATTAAATGAATGTCAAACTGGTTGCTAATGTCAAAATTACTGTATATGTATTTATATAGTAGTTTCCAATCCTTGTTATGTCATAATAGAAAAAAAAACAAATTAAAACAGATTTAAAAAGCTGTAATAGCAAAGAAAGTGTTATTATATAGCTATTTAGAACAGAAATACTCAAAAGGTTGCGTATTAATTAACTAATATACAACGAGTAAAAACGGGGTCAAACATGTTCTATATTTAATCAGTCATGGCATGCGTGAAACACTACTTATCATTCTTACAATGTTTTATTAATTTTTTAAACGTGTTGAGAAACACGTAAAAAAATAAAATGGCAGGTTCTATATGCTAAAAACATTTTTTAAGAAAGAATTTGTCATTTTAAACTTATACTTTATAAGACCATTCAATCCCTTATCGATTTTTAAGTTTGAATACATAATATGGTCACTTTTTAAATGTTATGTAATAAATATCGTTTATTAAATGCATTCTTGTAGATATGTACGCCATTATATTTATTTGATCTTGTATTTGCGCATATCTGTTTTAGTGTCACAAATATATTATGTGTATAGTAAGATAGTATTATCTTTTAAAACTATTAAATCAATTCTAAATGTGGGTCGAGCATTTATGCATTCATGAAGTACCACTAGGAACTTCACGGAAATTTTAACATAACTGTTTTACACCTCTCTGATATGATGATTGACTTTTTGTCATTGTTAAATGTTCTTCATAAACACATTGAACAAGGTAATATTATTAATTTGACTTCAACCAACCATCATCATCAGTATCTAACATCTTTTTAAATAGTTGATTAATGTGTTTATCAATTATTTTCAATTAATGCCCTCCTTGGTATCTCAACACATAGTATATCTGTATCGGTCTTGTAAGTCTCGAGACGCCATTATCAAAAATACTACCCAGTGTCCGAAGGATTCCAAATGAGACAGATTTTTTCAAGGGAGATAACCTACTTTCTGAAAAGGCCCATATATATACACCCTGGTTAGGCAAAACGAAATGACTCCAGATTTACGCAGTAGCACCAGCTATCGTAACGCACATACTCCTGCAAAAACATGGCTGACATAAACAAAAACATACACGTGAGTATAAATTTTTACCATTTTTACCATATTAACTGATAAATTTAAAGTAATCAATGTTCTTACAGAATGTCTATAGTATTCCTGAATTGCGTAATGGTTTTGAATGTCACATTAAATCATTATTGTAAAAGTTTATTAGAAATAAAGTCAACAGTTGAACCAAAAATTGCGCGTAAAATCATTTGAATTAAACATTGTGAACAAAATATATGTAATCTGAGCCTGTCTGATGGACATATGCTAAATAAATACATCTATTATCAGAATATATCATTTAATATACCATTTGTCATAAATGTGTTGAGATATATGCAATTTTGTAATGCAACGAGCGTAGCTCCTGTTTACATTACAACGAAAGTGCTCCAGTTCTAAAATCACAATTTTTTGATAATGAAACGATTACAAACACAAGAAACAGGTTCATTATTTTATTGCGTTTATATCTTTGAGTATGTCTATTATGTTAAAGCTTATAAAGAACATACATCAGGTTGCTAAGATATTTGATCTAACATTGAAATCAGCACCAGTTATGATAATTATTTGTCTGTTGCATTCGTTTGCATGTTCCTGTACTGTATATCAATTTTATCCAGTAACTTTACACATGTTTATGTTTTCAGTGGACAATGAGAAAGACAAAAAGACAAGTGTTGTGTTGGTTTAACAAGCCTAAACGGAGGGTGAATCAGATATCAATACCTCTAAAAACATCAGTAAGGCCACCTAGGACTCTAAGTATAGTGCAATATGTGTCAGGAAGTCCAGAGAGAACGTCGTACAAAAATTCCACAAAAAAATGACGCTTGTCATTATGTTACATTGACTCAAGAACAACATTTTGAACCCCAAGAATTTGGAAGTTATCAACCAATACAGGATGATAAAATGCCCGCAGGTGCCTATGAATTCATAGAAATAAACTTTGATGTGCCCAAAAGAAACACCTTGATTTCAATAGCAGATGAATATCAGAAAACTCACGATTGGTTTGATGCCACAAACAATCACGGCCATGACAAATTACAAGCATACAAATGTATTCATGATGTGTGTTGCTGGTAAAAAGGTGACATAAGGATTAGATGCAGAATTTGGAGATGTAGATATGTTTGGATTTGAGAGTAAACCAATTGTTACAGAAAATAAATGCCGACTTCAGACGGAGACACGTTAATTGATACAGCGAAAAAACAATTATTGCATCGTAACACTGATGATGAAAACGGCTCTCATAACAGGAATAAATTGCTTGAAATGATTCATTTTTGTCATATGTATTCATATATAGCATCGTCAAATTTGTGACCTGTAACTTGGGATTTGTGTGTCGAATTTTCTTAAATTATCAATATAAATGAAAATGAAATGATTTAGTTATGCTGTTTTTACAATCCTGTAACAATTGGCTACTAATTAACTTAATTTTACTTTATTAACATGTATGCTATCGTCACGAATTTGCATGCATTTACGGTTAAATATCAGTAGTGAAAAATGGCCTGGAACACTTATATTATAACGTTTATAGGAGCTACATTCGTTGTATTACAAAATTGCATATGCCTCAACACATATATAGCACATGGTATATTGAATGATATATTCTGATAATAGATGTATTTATTTAGCATATGTCCATCAGAGAGGCTCAGATCACGAATTCAAACGATTTCACACGCAATTTTTGGTTCAACTGTCGACTTTATTTCTAATAAACTTTTACAATTTCGATTTAATGTGACATCCAAATCCATAACGGAATTCAGAAATACTATAGACATTCCGTAAGACCATTGATTGTTTCAAATTTATCGGTTAATGTGGTAAAAATAGTAAAAATTTATACTCACGTGTGTGTTTTTGTTTATGTCAATCCTGTTTTTGCAGGAGTAAGTGCGTTACGATAGCTGGTGCTACTGCGTAAATCTGGAGTCACTTCGTTTTGCCTAACCAGTGTGATATATGATATACATGTTTTTGGTCAATGTGGTCATTTTAGGCCTAATACATCATTCTACTCCATCCCTTCAACATGCTAGCCCCCTGTGCTCATTAGAATAAATCTTTGGCCAGAAAATCTAACTGATCAAGACTATGAAAGTGTGGTAGACCTGTTCAAGTATAGAAAAGACAAAGATAATTATGGACCTGTAGATTGTTGTTTTGAATGCTATTGTCATAATCATTGATTCATGAAAACATTGGTTTTGGTTACGTGACAGTGTATTAAAATTTGATAATTTCCCCAAATTTTCCCTTTTGTGTGATTTTTCCCTTTTTGACCTGTGTTCAGTGTCTTCCCCAATTCCTAAAAAAACCCTGTCATGAAACCTTGTCAAAATGCTTGTCTTAATGATATCTTAGTTAGGGTTGAACATAGGTTACCTGGGATCAAAAACTAGGTCACCTGGTCAAATTATTGTAAAACCTTTATTAACTCTCTAGTGGCTTTTTTTCCTGATGTTTTGTGCAGGTTCGAACATGGATCATCTGGGGTCACGAACTAGGTCAATAGATCAAATGAAAAACTTGTAAACCTTCTAGAAGTCACAGTTTTAATTGGATCTTCCTCAAACTTAGTCAGAATTTTTGTATCGATGATATCATGAACACGTTTGAACATGGGTCAACTCAGGTTAAAAACCAGGTCAGCAGGTCAAATTACAGGAAAACCATAGATGTTGCAATCTTTACTCAGGTTAGCTAAAATGGGCCATCTTGGCCCTCTTGTTTTTGGTACTAATCATATTACACATTTTTATTCGTGAATAAACATTATTTTTTGTATAATAAATGTTTTGGAATATGTGGGTAGGGCTCTGTCTTTTTGAGGGACAGGGGGAATTTCACATCATTTTCAGTTCAAGGGGAATCTCAAAAGCCTAATTAATATAATAGGTGGGGGAATTTTTACCAAAAATAGGAGAAAAAGGATATTCCAGAGATGTGGAATTGGGCCAAATTTGGACCCAAATTCGGGAGATGGAGAACCCTGGTGGGGGTGAATCGTTACTAAAATGGGCAAGTCGTGATAGGGCAAATTGAGAAGGGGACATATCATAACATTACCCTTATTATCACTCTTTACAAACTGTGATGAAGGAGGTATTAAAGATTCATTAATTTTCATGAAAATCCCAACAATATGATCACAAAGTGTAAGAATTTCAACCAATACCATTTCAGATAAATACATTATGTAGAGTAACTATATCTTATCTGCATGAAATTGATTGAATGAAATTCTGTCTAAATGTGGTGTCTGAGAGATACTTAGTTAAATGATTCTCAAAATATTTATTTACTGTGTACTGACATATTTTCTGTCTTATGAAAATCATTTTGCACATACTGTTGTAATATTATTTGTGTTATAATTTTTTATCATTGAAATTGTTGGGACTCATAGCTATCTGTCAGGACCCATTGTTTTTTTTGATATTTTGTACATCTTGTTGAATTCATAACTTTCAAAGGTACAGAGCGAGAACATTTTTTAGGGTCACTCATCCTGCAGGACACATAAAATCCACTCATCCTGTCCTTTATGTCACTAGTACTACCACTCAAGAAGGTGGCAAATTCAAAAAAGTAAAAAAAGTACTTAAACATTTAATGTGTGGTAATTCAAACACCTTTCAGACCTTTTTAATCATTTAAAGAGCTAAATACAACCTAAGTTACCTTTCTGGAGCATGGGGTGCCTTCATGACATTTTAACAACGCTTTAATGTTGCTAGTGAAGTGCCTTAATATTGACAGAAAATGAGTAATGGTGTCATGTTGATGCATACTTAATACCTAATGTTGTTAGCTATCACAATACTTTTTTCTTGTTTGTTCTTTGTCAGACGAAGCTCTTAATAAATCAATGCCAGTTCGGATTTCCTTTTTTCCGAAAATTGGGAAGGGGCCTTAGCCTTTCATTTTGGGAAATTCAAGCACGATTTTCAGCCAAATTGGGAAAAGATAGAAAAACATATCCAAGATACATCAATAAACAATGACTGACCCAGCACTTCCCCAAATTGGATAAAAAGATGCTTTTTGCTATTGGAAAGTCACTGATATTGACCTCAATTATGGACGGAAAAAAGGACTTGATCAGATTTACAATTTTTCCCCAAAAAACGTAATGGTTACTGATAAGAGATATAGGTATACATCTCTAAGGGGTAATGGGTTAAAACATATAATATGGCAATTTACTTAAAAAGTTAAGTTGTCTGTGGTTCCTTTTACCCATATTAAGTATTAGTAATAACACCTAAAAATATATAATCCAGAGGTGGGGGAATGGGGCCAAATTTTGGCCCCAAATTTGGGAGATTGAGAGCCCTGTAATATTTAAAAGATTAGTTGACTTTTTAGTCATGTCTTTTTGTTTTCATCTCACAGTGCCTTTTTTCACTGGTAGGGAAGGGGCCTTGGGCCTTCAGGGAGGGGAAATTTTAGCATGATTTTTACTATTTCGGGGAAAAAACTATAAATCATTTAAATGCTTAAATCTTTTAACAAACATGTATTAAACATTATTTAGGGCTAAAATGCTTAACAGTTAACTTGAAATCAGTCAGGGTACAGCATAAATATCATCATTTACATATGATTATTATCTCAGTAACAGTAAGACTGTATGACACACATGGCTAACTGGTTGGAGTTGCATCATTGGTATTGACAGTTACCTCAATTTCAGGTTCATTAGTGCTTGCATTTGATATTTTTGACAATAAAATGCTGATATCTTGCATGCTTTTTTATTCTTTTTTTACACCATTTTGGCTAGTAGTGCCTCCTGTTGTGCGATATTTCAAGATACCATAAACTTTACAACGCAGACAATTTTGAAATCTCAACCGGTCCAGGACTGCAGATGCTCTCCCCAGTTTCTGAAAATGGCAAAAATTTGTTCATAGCTACCTTATATTAAACAGTAAATCTGAAACAAAACCGGGATTGAAATTTTAATCAGATACTACTACAATAGAATTACAAACATGTACTTGATTGAAAAAGCTAATATCAAACTAAGTCCCATTTACCAATTTACATGTTGTTTTCTAGACACAATTAAAAATATCAATCCATAATTTTTAATCCTTCGAGGAGCAAAGTTGACCACACTACACAGTAAATGTACATCACCACATATTTATACAAAATACTGGTAGTAATAACTACTGAATAAGCAATGAGACATCTAAAACACATTCTTGCATTTATTTTAATCCACTCTAATCTAACTTGTGAATTTAAATAAAGAAAACACATTTAGTATATTTAGCAGCATATTTTCACTATTTCAAATGAGCGATGTGCTATGAAATTGTGTAGGGAAAATAAAACACCAACTAAAAGGTTCAAAAATGTATTCATTTTAATATTCAAGCAAGGGCAGAAATGTGTTAACAACAAACTTTACCGAATATCCTTAATGGGGTTTATTTACTGCATACGATACACTCTGTTGATTAATTAAATTGCAGACGCTACAATCAAATATTAAGTACACCCAATTGCTGTTCTATATGTTTTGTTTTTCGCACCTTAGCCTACTACAATATCACATAATCAGTGTTAGATATTGCCTGCGGGCCCAAATATTGCATCGCTGTAACCAAAATATCGTTATTTCAATATCGTTTAAAGAGGTATTTAAGTGTAATGAAAATGTAGGAGCTGAAGTTGGACAAGCAATTCATATCGCAATAAGCGAAATATCGCAAAATGCGATATCGTTATATCTGGACTTTACTGTATAAGTTTTATGACATTTTGCATGGACTAAGCGATTTCGGACTGAAATTTAAATGTTTATGCACTGATTTTTTAATCAATTTTCAATACTGAAATCGGTCTGGGAACTTGAAATTTGGTCTGGACCAGCAAATGTTTGGTTTTTCAGCACCCTGCTGTAAAGCATTCTATAGGGCACACAAGATCGATCGCTTCAGTTTACGTTAATGTCTGAAATATTTATTGATTATTTTATACGCTCGTTCTGAAGACTGAGGGGAGGGGAATTTTTTATAAAAGGGGTAAAAATTAGTCAGTTTCAGGAGGGGAAATGGGTAAAAGGCCACTGTATTGGATTTTATAACCATGTTCCTTCTTTTCCAGCTTTTGTTAATTATGTGTACCTTCGGAAAGTAGTTCATGCAGCTAATATTATTGTTATATTGTTCATATATATATCCGATGTTAAATAAATTTTCATGTATCTTGTATCAACTTTATGTGAATACCTCTTTATTTTCAGTTGACCAAAGCACCATTATGTTAGAAAAATATTCAATGAATGGATGTTTGTCTTTGGGAACCTACAGAACTAGAAACATAAGCCAAGCTGATCAAGATTTACAAGGTAGGAAATTAAGATCACTTCCTCCTGCTTACATGTGTAGTCTTTTTGAAGTACCTAGTTGTTCTGTGCATTCTGTCACCCTAATTATCTCTTTGTTATTACTTTGTAAATTTGTAATTGGCAGTTCTGTATTCTTTTGCCCATTCTTGTGCCCTGGTCTATACTCAGATAAATGATAATGTGACAATATCTCTATCCACCTAGCTATTTTCCCTGTTGGTTATTTTGGTAACCCCAAAAATGCCTTCTTTCTCAAGCCATATAACATGGCTAATTTTTTCAAGCCATAGTTTAGAAACCCCAAATGTGGTTACTCTTCAAGCCTTAGTTAAGAAACCTCAAAAATGCTACTTTTATCAAGCCATAGTTGAAACCCCAAATGTGGTTACTCTTCAAGCTATAGTTAAGACACCCCAAATGTGGCTACTCTAGTTAAAGCCTTAGTTAAAAAACATCAAACATGACTACTTCTTTCAAGCCATAGTTAAGAAACCCAAAATAAGGCTACTCTCCAAGCCTTAGTTAAGAAACGTCAAATGTGGCTACATTTTTCAAGCCATAGTTAAGAAACCCAAAATGTGGCTACTCTTCAAGCCTTAGGTAAGAAACCAGAAATGTGGTTACTCTTCAAGCCATAGTTAAGTAACCCAAAATGTGGCTACTCTTCAAGCCTCAGTTAAAGACGATTTCGGTAGTTCGTAACGCGCAACATTTCTGCACATAAGGGAGACAATAAAGCTCTTCACGGAAGAAACACTTGCACAGTTTTCGGACAACTAACGTATCCGCGAGCGCGCTAAATACGCAACCTATAATGTGTGCTCTATTTTTTAATAGTGACTAATTTATGTGAAACACTACATGTACAGTTCAAATTGAATAACTTCATATGACTGTAATGGAGGTTCATCATTTATTGCAAATATTTGTTGATGTTGTAGCTGATATTAGGACTCTGAGCTAACATTACCTCAAAGACTCAAATGTTCTTTTAAAGTGAAATATGTGGTACAAAATTGTTCTAAGATATATATCAAAACTAAAAAGTTTTATTGGATGATAAACAGAAAACTACACTTTATTAACTTCATATACACATTACAAAATTTAACTGAAATTGGCAAATATTTGTTGACAATGCAACAGAATTTAGAAGTTGGAGGTAAAATTAGCTCAGTAACCCCATGTTTTTATCTCTGAAATGTGTTAATTAGACATTGTTCTACGATATATATATATATAAATTAGAAAGTTTTATTGGAAAATAGGCAAAATCTTTATTAACTTGATATGCATATCTTTTATATTAATCATATTTGTCGACTATTTTTGACAATATAACTGAATTTCAGAGTTGAGACTGAAATTAGCTCGGTAACCTCATGTTTTTATTACTGAAATATGTTTATTAGACATTGTTCTAAGATATATATCAAAATTAGAAAGTTTTGTTGGAAGAATATAGGAAAAGGGGGAATAAAAAATGAAAAATAATATTTTTTTGTCGAGATTGCAACCCATTTTTTCATGCATGCAGTTGAAAATAAAAACATAGTATGACAGAATTAAATCATTTATGGTATAAATTGTGTTAAATTAACACAATATATGCCAAATGAATACTTACATGTAAAAACAGTATGTTTGAGCATGATTCTATCATGATATAACAGTAATAGTATGTGTTTAGCGATAAGCTCTTTATACACAGCAAATCTTAAAAAACAGCTGCACACCTACACAAAGTATGAGCTGTTATCTCGAAAACGAGTTCGGTGGCCCCTGTTTTTCTTTCCATTTTTGGATTTGTTATACTTTTTTCTACAAAATATGAAAAAATGATCACTTTTCCTTGAATAAAACAAAATGCAGAAATCGTCCTTAAGTAACCCAAAATGTGGCTACTCTTCATGTCTTAGTTAAGAAACATCAAACATGGCTACTTTTTTCAAGCCATAGTTAAGAAACCCAAAATATGGGTACTCTTCAAGCCTTAGGTAAGAAACCTCAAATGTGGCTACACTTCAAGCCTCAGTTAAGAAACCTCAAACATGGCTACCTTTTTCAAATCATAGTTAAAAAACCCCAAACATGGCTACTTTTTTCAAGCCATTGTTAAGTAACCCCAAACAGGGCTATTTTTTCAAGCCATAGTTAAGTAACCCCAAACATGGCTAATTTTTTCAAGCCATAGTAAATAAACACCAAACATGGCTACTTTTTTAAGCCTTTAAAGAACCCCAAACATGTTCAATTTTTTCAAGTGATAGTTAAGTAACCCCAAACATGGCTACTTTTTTCAAGCCATAGTTAAGTAACCCCAAACATGGCTACTTTTTTCAAGTCATTGTTAAGAAACCCGAAATATGGATATTTTTTTCAAGCCAAAGTTAAGAAACCCCAAACATGGCTAAATTTTTCAATCCATAGTTAAGTAAGTACAAACATGGCTAATTTTTTCAAGCCATAGTTAGGTAACCCCAAACATGGCTATTTTTTCAAGCCATAGTCAATAAACACCAAACATGACTACTTTTTTAAGCCTTTAAAGAACCCCAAACATGGCTAATTTTTTCAAGCCATATTTAAGAAACCCCAAACATGGCTAATTTTTTCAAGCCATAGTTAAGAAACCCCAAACATGGCTATTTTTTCAATCCATAGTTAAGAAACCCCAAACATGGCTATTTTTTCAATCCATTGTTAAGAAACCCCAGCTTAGCGAGATGAACTGATCTGAAAATGATGCGAAATATTGTTGACAATATATATCCAAAAAAGTGCTAGGCTTAAATTATACATCCATGTATTTGGGCACTGGCAATGTACAGAGCCCAAATATTGGACCGTGATTTTAAGCTATGATGTGCAATGAATGATTATTATGATAATTAGTGTATTGGCAGGGCTCTCAATCTTTCTAATTTCCCCCACATTCCCCCACCTCTGGAATATACTTTTTCCCCCTATTTGAGAAAAAAAAACATAGTTAAGTAACCCCAAACGTGGCTATTTTTTCAAGCCATAGTAAATCAACACCAAAAGTGGCTACTTTTTTAAGCCTTCAAAGAACCCCAAACATGGTATTTTTTTCAAGTCATAGTTAAGTAACCTCAAACATGGCTAATTTTTTCAAGCCATTGTTAAGAAACCCCAAACATGGCTACCTTTTTCAAGCCATAGTTAAGTAACCCCGTCTTGAAGAGGTGATATTCCTAGATGCAGAATTGGACATTCTTGTTTAACCCATTCTTGGTTTCTCACCAGAGATGATATGCCAGAATGTATTCCATGTAATGCACCATATTCTATCAAACATATTCTTATTGATTGCATTGATCTTCAACCTATCCGTACCAAGCATTTTCATGTTGAAAACTTAAACACCCTTCAAAACTGTTTCACCTGAGGTAATTTCAACCTACTTAATGAAAATCGGACTTTATAATTAACTGTGATAACTTTTTATGCACTCTTTTTTAACTTTGCAAACTGTTATACACCCTTATTGTTGCAGCAGTCCAATTCTTAACTAATTCATATTGCTTTCATTCTCATCTTTACATTATCTTATTTTTACATTATCTTATTAAGTAACTTAACATTATTATCTTTATCATTTTGATGCGCGCTACATGACCATTAGTTGTCGCAGCGCCATAAAGCACCACTAAATAAATTATTATGTTTATTTTTCATATATGTGGTCCTTGTTGACTCTTAAAAACATAAGAACATCTGTTGCACAGATGGAAAGCATGAAAGTATGGCTATCTAGGGTTCATGATTGTTTGTCATTTAAAGAGGTATGTATTTATCAAATTTACCTTTTATCCTTGTTCATTGCTTCTATCCCTCATGAAAATGTACAGAATTTTGTCTGAAATCAGATTTAATTTGTCTGAAATGAAGCTGAATTGAATCTAAATTATATCTGAATGCAAAAGACTGAAACATACCTGACTCAAATTCAAAGCAGTTCCAGCTTTCATTTCAGAGCAGTCTAATGACCTTGAGTGCAGCTTCATAAGTGAAAATTTGATAATGGGGCACTGTGATCATGGTCCTGAATCATTCATTGACCTCATTAGAGCTTGAGTTGTCATTGCAAAATTTTGTATTAATATATCCTGCCACAAAAGTTCAGTAAGATGTATAGGAAATTACTGATCTTCCCCTTCTGCTCTTGTGGTCTGAAATACAGATTTTATTTGGAAAAGACAGTTATTACATGACTATTTATCACATAGAGAGAATTTCAAATGTCCCTCACTTTTAAAATGACAGACAATTTTCTTTCCATATCATAAAATCATATTTATTTTCTAGCTCACCAGATTTTTTAGGTCACCAGAACCGAAGGTTCAGGGTGAGTTATTAGGATGGGTAGGTGGATGCTCCGGCGTCCATTGTCTGGCATCAACAATGGTCTTCTCCTCAGAAACTACCAGTCAGATTTACTTCAAATTTGCTGTGTAGAAGCCTTTTGACGATCTAATTGCAATTTGCTCATATTATACCAGTTGGCCCCTTTTAGGGGGTCACTAGAGCTAAAAATAGAAACAAACTTTAATCATCTTCTTATGAACCAATGGATGGATGATCACCAAACTTGGTTTGTAGCATCCTTAGATGGTCGTCTCTCAAGTTTGCTCCAATAAAAATGGTTGGCCCCTATTAGGGGCCGCTAGAGCTAAAAATAGAAAAACTTTTGATCATCTTCTCATGAACCAATGAATGGATGATCACCAAACTTGGTCTGTAGCATCCTTGGATGGTCTTCTCTCAAATTTGCTCAAATAAATTTGGTTGGCTGCTTTAAGGGGCCGCTAGAGCTAAAAATAGAAATACCTTAAAATGACCTTTTCTCATGATTCTTTGGATGGATAATTACCAAACTTGGTATTTAGTATCTTTAGATAGTGTTCTATCAGATTTGCTGAAATAAAAATGGTTGGCCCCAATTAGGGGCCACTAGAGCTAGAAATAGAAATACCTTTAAACGTCTTCTTCTCATGAACAAATGGATGGATCATCACCAAACTTAGTTTGTAGCATCCTTCAGTCATCATGAATATTCCTTTATAGTATTCTTTGATGATCCTTTATTGATTTTATTATTGTTCCCCATTATTTGCCCACAAGTGTACATTTATTACCTATTCAGTAGCAAGTTGATTAACATTTATTTTGGTGAGCGATGCAGGGCCATGATGGCCCTCTTGTTTACTTTATAGGACATTATATAACAAACAAGAGATCATTTATGTTTTAAACCATTACCTAAACATCAGATATTTATTCAATTCATTTTATCATGGTATCTTTTGTAATACTGTATAAGTGGAAAAGTTTGTGATGCGGAAGTGTTTTTCACTACAGATACATTTTGGCACACTTTAATGGCCTCAATATGGTCACTGAGTCATTCTAATGCTATCTGTAGTATGATGAAGTGAAAAATATATTTTCGACATTTTTTCTGTCATGTGAATTGTAAAACATATCAAAAACCTTTTGACATGCACATATTTCCACTTGTACGGTAAGTAGTGGGTCATCATGCCAATTATTGTTAGTCTGATCACTGAAAAAAATACCAACAAAAAATGATGGATGTTGAATTATTTCCATTTAACAGGACTTGGATTTCCAACAATACTCACTTCCCGCTCAGCATTTATGTAAGAAAAGTAGAGAGTAACACGCTGATTTTAAAAAGTACCCAAGCGAAATATAATTTAAGATAAACAAATATACCTCAGTAAAGGAAGTGTCCATATTATTATTCATGTCTCTGTTTTTATTAAATTTCTAAAAGAGAAACAGAAGAGAAAAATCATTTTGGATTATGGGGTTTAAAAAAGCTAAAATCTATGTCCAGTATATGGCATAATACTTGGCTTAATTTTTCATTTAACAAGTAGTGGTTGTTAAACTGCATTCTGTTTTATCTTAAATCGTAAATGATGTACAAGCCGAGTATATTAGGTTACAAAACTATAAAATTGGAAAGTGTTATTTGAATTTCATGCAGTCTTAATGTATCAACATGATGAAAAGTCTTTTGATCTTTAGAAGAAGTACAATTACCAAGGCAAATGGCATTTTCCTTGCTGCTTCTATCATCAGATGATCACTAGATGATTCCTTTTTAGCTCACCTGAGCACGTAGTGCTTGGTGAGCTATAGTTATCTGTAATGGCCTACTCACACTGGCCATACGACTTACACGAATGGCCATTCGTGTAAACCGTATATACAACCGAACTAACCGTGTCCTTATTCGAGTTACACTCGGGGCATTCGAGTGTATCCGTGAAAGTCGTGTATGATTTTTAAAACATTTAAAAAACTGACACGAGTGCCATGTCCGTGTATGATCGTATTAGCGATCGTACAAGACCGTGAGAGACCGTGTGAGACCCGTACGAGATCGTATATACAATCGTATATAAAATCCATGCTCGAGTGAGATAAACCGAGTCAATATCGTATATAAATCGTATGGAATCGTGTGAAACCGTACCGAAGTCCTACGTCTTACACTCGGATTGACACTCGAATGTCACACGAACATCATACGATTCACAGGAGTGTACACATGGTTTTATACGATCGCCATACGGTCTATACAGTTTCATACGATCGTCATACGACCGATACGGTTCAAGCACGAATTATACGTGGTCAAGTACGACCAGACACGGCCTCTACGTCTGTACAAAGCTCTAGTATATATATTCAGCACTCAAACACAGCACAACACAACTAGCTACTGTCAAATTGAAACAACAGAGTACTGTACTAGCTACATAATGCCCCCAAAGAGGAAGAAGAAGACCCCCAAAAAGAGAATCCCTAACAATGAAGGTTCTTCCAGTGCAAATATCAGGATTTCCAATTCCCGTATTCTGTCGTCTTCCATTGTTGAAAGTTCGAAATTTTATGAAGTCAAGCCATCAAAACGAGTCAATTTATATCAAACCATACACGACTGTGTGATAATTCGAACATAACATGATCAACAGTCGGTTGGACCGTATAGAAACCCTGTAAATATCCAGTAAATCGAGTAAAAGTCGTGTTCAATCGTACTAGGCCGTAACAAACCGTACTAGACCCTACATTGACCGTGCAACAATCGTATGAAAATCGTTTGTAAATCGTGTACAATTCGTGACAAACCTTGTTTGACCGAGTATATCCGTGCTTTGTTCGTACATACTCGTGCTACATTCGAATCTAAATCGTACCAACTCATCCCGAGACACGGTTGGAGCTCAATACTCGTATCAGGCAACCTGTGTATAAATCGAGCAAACCGAATTGGAACCGTGTGTCCATTCGTGTTTAGTGTGAGTAGGCCATAAGTCTACTCCGGCGTACGTCGTCCACACGTGGGAGTTGTTAATGCTCTAGTGGTCACACTTTTGAGCGAAATTTCATTAGACCTAGTCAGAATGTTCGTCTCAATGATATCTTGGACAAGTTTGAACATGGGTCATCTGGGGTTAAAAACTAGGTCACCAGGTCAAATTGAATGGAAAATTTGTGAACACTCTAGAAATCATAGATTTGATTGGATCTTCATGAAATTTTGTCAGAATGCTTGTATTAATGATCTTGTAAAATTAAGCGAATATGGATCATCTCCAGTCAAAATTTAGGTCACTATGTCAGTGCACCAGAAAACCTTGTTAACGCTCTAGTGGTTGCAATTTTCAAACCTTGTCAAAATGCTTGTCTTGGTAATATCTTGGTCAAGTTCAAACATGGATTATCTGGGGTGAAAAACTAGGTCACCAGGTCAAATCACAGACAAACTTTGTTAATGCGCTAGGGGTTGCAGTTTTAATTTGAGGTTCACCAAACCTTGTCAAAATAATTGTCCTAATAATATCTTGGTTAATGATGAACATGGGTCATCTGGGGTCAAAAACTAGTTCACCAAGTCAAATCATAGAAAAACCTTGTTAACGCTCTAGGGTTCACAGTTTTTATTGGATCTTCATTAAACCTTGTCAAAATGATTGTCTAAATAATATCATAGTCAAGTTCAAACATGGGTTATCTGGGGTCAAGAACTAGGTCACCAGGTCAAATCTTTGGAAAACCTTGTTGACCCTATATAGGTCACAGTTTTGATCGGAGGTTCACCAAACCTTGTCAAAATGATTGTTTTAATGATATCTTCGTAAGTTTGATCATGGGTCACCTGGGATCAAAAACTAGGTCACCAGGTCAAATTACTGGAAAACCTTGTTAACCTTCTAGAGGTTGCAGTTTTGATTGGATCTTTGTTTAACTGTGTCAGAATGTTTGTACTAATGATATCATGGACAGGTTTTACATGGGTCAATTTAGGTTAAAAACTAGGTCACCTGGTCAAATCACAGGAAAACCATAAAAGTTGCAATTTTTACTCAGGTTAGCGAAAAAGGGCCATCTTGGTCCTCTTGTTTAATTTATGAACCTTCTACATGATTACATGCTACTACATGCTTTACCTCTCAGGATTATGACACCTTTTAGATCATCGATTTAAAAGAAACAGATCAAATGATGCAATTCGAGATGTTTGTGATGGAGAATTGTATCAGGAACATTTTGGTAAGATGCTTATAGTGCTTTATTATCCCTCAAATTGATAGCAGTCAATCTGTACAACACTGAGAATTTAATACTAAAACTTTCTTAAATATATACAGCCTTTTACATTGTCAGTTACATTGATCATTGAAGATACCAAAAAACTAATTAGAATATAATTACTGACTAATTACAAATTATATTATTTATGAATAGTAGTGAACCTTTGACAAAAATGTTTCCTGAAATGCGACTTGCATGAATACCATGAAGGAGCTAGATATGGTATGTATTTAATACTCATTTAATTTAAATGTAAAGGTACAGGTGGTTTTTTGGGAGATGGAAACAACATCAGTTGAAATACAGGTGGAGTTGCCATCTTCAAGTAAGTGGCTGGTTTGTACTATTATGGACTTGTTAAAATCTGATGTCTCTAAACTGTTTAAACAGATATTTAGGTAAATGGTGATGCATGCTAGATGCATTGAAGTTACTCAGTTGTCTCAGATTTTGGCTTGTTCCAATTAAAAGATCAAATTAAATGAAAACCAACAGTATTTATATTGGAAATTATGGCTTAATTTTATCCAATAACACACCAAAGATCAACATTTGCTATATGTTTGGTAATAAGATGATATAAGATGCAAAACATGTTATTTCAGGTGTTCTTCATTCGTGGTATGGCCAGTGTATGCTGTAATTAATGAACTATCTCCTAAGTACAGATGAGTGAGCTAGCATTCGTACACAAATGATTAACTAGGCCGTAAGTTCAAGCACTTGTTCTGCCAGGTTTCGATCGTGGCTTTCACAATGCAATCTTTCAGACGTTATACTGCTGTGTTGTTCAGGAAATGGACTCGGGCTTGATTGATATAACTTGTTTCACAACCAAGCTAGATAAATTTGTATATGCTATTAAACATTGCAATTATAGTCTTGTCTATTCTGCTGCATCATTCCTCAATAATTTGAATGTTGCTGCTTAGAATCTATTGAAACTTTATGACTTTTTCTGGAAGCATTTTTTTTGATTTCTCTTGTTCCATCAGATTATTATTAATAGTTAAATGTTCTATTTAGATTCAGAAGAGAAAACAAAATTCTGTGTGGTTTGGGAAGTCAAAGCCAAAGTTTTCGATCTTCTTCAAACCATTTACTGAACAGCTGTGGACATTGTGCACTGAAGGTAAAACATTTTCAAAATTGAATCATCAATTTCATTTTGTCAGGAGAAAAACTGTACTGGTAAATATTATTAAGCTCAAAAATATAACTACTGACCATTTTTTTAAAGTATTTTTCTTTGGCATAACAATTGCTGTCAGTTGACCACTTAAATATTAGATAGTTGTTATATCATATTGCATGATTACCATAAGTCATTTTAGTGTTTTTGTTGTCGAAAGTTATCGGCTGTATGCATGCGGTTTTACTTTATTTATCCATGTGAAGAATTTGAGGATCATTAGTCAGTTCTTATAGATACGTATGGAAGATCTGAGTAATGAATGATAAATTTATTGCAACTTACTGCCTTATAGTTATTTCAACTTAAAAAGGTTAAATGAAAGACACAGGGCCATATTCTCATTATCTAAGATAAAAATATGTCTGAAGTTGGTCATAGTTCAGTGAGTCTCCTGTCCTGAATATGACTTCAGAATTGTTGTTGACCATGTTTCACACCAACTCAAACAAGTCCTATCTTGCTATATTGATCTTTAAGCTGTGATTTTGCTGAAAACTAAAATCATTACTATCCTACTTTTACAGATGGCCTGGATTCTCCTGCAAAATGCATGTTTCAGGACTTTATGCAGTTTAATGCTTACTATGGCTGTCCTTATTGGCTCAGCCCTGGAGAGTATGACAAGAAAGGAAGTTGCCATATGTAATTATCTATTTAGGTAAAATGTGTTTTGATTAAACCAAATATCTAAGAAACTTATACTTCAGAAATTATGGGAATATTTGAGACTGCTTAATAAGTTTTCAGTGTGAAAGTAATTTTGTCAACTTATACAAATATTAATTTATGATACATCATCTTATATTGAAGAATGGCTGTGTTAGGGGTGTTATTCAAGCAGAATATGAAAAGTTGTATTTAGTTTTTTGCTCTGAAGAATTACTTCGGGGCTTTTAACTGTTTTTGTCTTTTTTGCTTTAGTCCCTAAGTTTAGTGTTCTTCTTAATTGATATTATATATTTTTTTATGGGGAACAATTCATAAATTTGTTCTATTTTATGTAACACAAGGTGTGTGCAAATCTTCTTTTAGTACAATATTTATCCTTACATTGCAAATGTTATGTATTGACCCAACTGTAAATATTTCACCCAGATTATCATGGATGTTAAATTGTATTCTGGAAGGTAAATAAGTGTAGTAGTCCAGTTAGCAGTTGTTTTAGTAACTAAATGTACAAAGAGTTAAAATGATAATCATTTACTGCAACTATGATGAAAAATGCACTGAAGTCAGTTTCTTGATCTGTTTAGTCAGGAAATGTTCTTTTGGACTGCCTAAGTCAGTTTAAGTTAACCACTGTGAATTAGGGTTATGTTTTGAAAACCTTGTGTTAATGACGAAACATGAATTTGTTGCTTCTAGAAATGAGACTGAAAATGGTTTTGATGAAATGCGTACTCATGAAGGAACAGTGGTTCTAGCTCGAGAAGACGGGGGGAAAAAAGGTTCGCTTAATATCACAATTTATGCATCTCTTTTTTTGTTAGATTTTAAAACAATATTGTTGTTAAACATGATAATCATTCTGTTTGAGTTTATAAAATGGCTTGCTGAATGTGGACATAGTTGTACTGTATATCATAGAATTTATTGAGTTGACTAAGCATGTAATGACTTCAATCTGCATCCTCAGATATAATCACATGTTTTCCTCAAGTCAAACATCTTCAGCAAAATGTTCAAAAAATAGTTACACGTGGCCAAGAAGCAACAAAATTATGACTTTTATGAAAACAAGGTAGAATTTTTAAGTTTTCTTGTTTGTCTAGGCACTTGGTGATCATTTTCAGTTACAAATGTATTTAGTATGTGAAAACGAAGATAAATGACATAACATGAAACAATTAATGCCCAACATCAAAGCTCAAGATTATCGGTTTTGTTCAGTATATGGTGTTAAATAATATAGCATATATTAATTGATTCTTATAATATCACAGTTTGCAGAGAAAAGTGTCAAGGGTGTGTCCTGGGTCACACTTTGATATCATTGATGGAATGTGCTTGGATTATATGCATGCAGGTACATAACACAGTTTTTGCATACTGGTATGAATTTTGGAGCATTTAAGGACGATTTCGGTAGTTCGTAACGCGCAACATTTCTGCACATAAGGGAGACAATACAGCTCTTCACGGAAGAAACTCTTGCATAGTTTTCGGACAACTAACGTATCCGCGAGCGCGCTAAATACGCAACCTATAATGTGTGCTCTATTTTTTAATAGTGACTAATTTATGTGAAACACTACATGTACAGTTCAAAATTGAATACTTCATATGACTGTAATGGAGGTTCATCATTTATTGCAAATATTTGTTGATGATGTAGCTGATATTAGGACTCTGAGCTAACATTCCCTCAAAGACTCAAGTGTTCTTTTAAAGTGAAATATGTGGTACGAAATTGTTCTAAGATATATATCAAAACTAAAACATTTTATTGGATGATAAACAGAAAACTACACTTTATTAACTTCATATACACATTACAAAATTTAACTGAAATTGGCAAATATTTGTTGACGATGCAACAGAATTTAGAAGTTGGAGGTAAAATTAGCTCAGTAACCCCATGTTTTTATCTCTGAAATGTGTTTATTAGACATTGTTCTGCGATATATATATAAATTAGAAAGGAAAGTTTTATTGGAAAATAGGCAAAATCTTTATTAACTTGATATGCATATTTTTGATATTAATCATATTTGTCGACTATTTTTGACAATATAACTGAATTTCAGAGTTGAGACTGAAATTAGCTCGGTAACCTCATGTTTTTATTACTGAAATATGTTTATTAGACATTGTTCTAAGATATATATCAAAATTAGAAAGTTTTGTTGGAAGAATATTGGAAAAGGGGGAATAAAAGATGAAAAATAATATTTTTTTTGTCGAAATTGCAACCCATTTTTTCATGCATGCAGTTGAAAATAAAGACATAGTATGACAGAATTAATTCATTTTTGGTATACATTGTGTTAAAATAACACAATATATGCCAAATGAATACTTACATGTAAAAACAGAATGTTTGAGCATGATTTTATCATGATATAACAGTAATAGTATGTGTTTAGCGATAAGCTCTTTGTACACAGCAAATCTTAAAAAACAGCTGCACACCTACACAAAGTATGAGCTGTTATCTCGAAAACGAGTTCGGTGACCCCTGTTTTTCTTTCCATTTTTGGATTTGTTATACTTTTTTCTATAAAATATGAAAAAATGATCACTTTTCCTTGAATAAAACAAAATGCAGAAATCGTCCTTAAAGCATTATAAACTAGGTTGTCACTCAAACCCATAAATGAACCATGAGTGACAAACTGGATCTAGACTTATCAAAAATGTGATGCATTTTTAGCTCACCAGAACTGAAGGTTCAGGGTAAGCTGTTAAGATGGGTAGGTGGATGCTCCAGCGTCTGTTGTCTGGTGTCAACAATGGTCTTCTCAGAAACTACTAGTCAGATTAACTTCAAATTTGCTGTGTAGAAGCCTTTTGACGCACTAACTGCAATTTGCTCATATTATACCAGTTGGCCCTTTTTAGTGGTCACTAGAGCTAAAAATAGAAAAACTTTCAATCATATTCTTCTCATGAACCAATGGATGGATGATCGCCAAACTTGGTTTGTAGCATCCATAGATGGTGTTCTCTTAAGTTTGCTCAAATAAATTTGGTTGGCCCCTTTTAAGGGCAACTAGAGCTAATAATAGAAAAACCTTAATATGACGTTTTCTCATGATTCTATGGATGGATTATTACCAAATTTGGTTTTTAGCATCTTTAGATAGTGTTCTATCAGAATTGTTGAAATAAAAATGGTCGGCCCAAATTAGGGGCTGCTAGAGCTAAAAATAGAAATACCTTTAAATGACTTGTTTTCATGAACCAATGGTTGGATCATCACCAAATTTGGTTTGTGTCATCCTCCAGTCATCACAAATATTCCTTGGTAGTATCCTTTGATGGTCCTTTATCGAGTTTATTATTGTTCCCATTTTTTTGTCCTCAAGTGTACCTTTATTACCTTTTTCGTAACAAGTTGATTAACATTTATTCTGGTGAGCGATGCTGGGCCATCATGGCCCTCTTGTTGTCATTATTAGTCAGTTTCATACAAAGAATATTGTCTCTTTAATCATAATAAAAATGTCAGTGACAATTTACCTTATAATGCCACAACTTTTATCATTTTACAAATTAGATTGAATATATTTCATGTGACCATATGTAATGAATTTTTGTATTTTTTCAGTCTGCGAAAAATAGGAATAGTCCGAGCCCGAGGCTATAAAAAATGACTCGAGCTATAAAAATATTGCAAAGTTGTAGGTGGACAGGCTATAATATTTTGACAACGTAAATTTCCTGTTTCATTTTCGCAGAGGGATAGGCAAATTAAACTAAATCAGGAAATTGTGTGCAGTCTATACACAAGTTCAAAATCTATCAGTCAGCTGGGCAGACAAAAACAAAAAATCTTTCTGCCCGACAGAAATTGTCGATCCATAATGTTTGGAATGGGAAAAGTATAATTACGGACCATTCTGTATGTAAAATGGTAAAAGGCGTAGAAACTTCCCTCATATATAAAATGTGATGTTGCATGTTACACTGCCAGTGCTGTAGTGATAAATACTCAAATAATCACGCTAGCGAGCAGATTGAAGTTTTCGATGGTCATTTTCAATCACCTTTCTCTCAAATTTCAATGATGCAGTAAGAAATACATCATCCGATAAAGCAATTTTTTGCTGGTAAACAGGGCTGCCGTTAATGCAATTTTGGACTATAAAAATATGGTTTGAACTATAACTTTGGACTATATTTTGCAGAAGAAGTTATAGTCCAAACTATATTTTTTGTGTAAACTGTTTTATGATAAATACCTGTAGATTTATAAGCCAATACCAAGTTCAACCCACTCCCAAAGGGAACATGAATGAAATTGAACAAAATGAAGATTGAAATTTCGGATATATAAAATATGAATCAGAAAACAGTAAAAGCTTGCTGGATGGTTTAAAGTCTGCACCATGTAAACAGTGTTATACAAAAAATAACTGATTCTGAAAATGATACATGCTCAGGGGTCAAATTTTGCTAGATCTTGTACTTGCTTCTTTTAGCATGTAGTATAGTTTTTTACTTGCCTTGTGAAAAATGGGATACCTTTCTTCCAACTTCATTTGAATTTATATTAAAAAACACTATCTGATTTATGTCTATCATAAAACTAATGCAGTGATAGAACATGGATACCTGTTTTATTTACACCGACTTCTAACTAGCTCTACTCGAAAATTACTTTGTAAATGTCAAGTGACACAGAAAATATTTCAAAATTATATTCATACCACACCTGTATGTTCAGGACAGAATTCAACATGACATCAGTAATAGAAAATAACTTACATTCAAAGACATATAATTAATAGTAGATGGTGCATTTTTTGCACATCTTGCCATTTTCATCACCAACTAAGGATTTTCCAAGACATCATACTCAACATAAATATTAAATTCTCGCATCTGCTATTAAAATTTTTTAGGCTTGCCAATTGCTTTTTTTCGGGTCAGGTTTTAGGTTTTTTGTCTTGGATTGAGACTGGATCGTTGCCTTTTTTTCTGCTATCATCTGCATTCCTTTTTTAAGAAAATATAAATAAGGAGCCAAAAATTCCTCATTATACCATTGTACCAAACAGAAGCCTGCTTTATATAAAAAATCTTGAAAGTTGTACTCAGAAGTGCTTTAGTATGATTAAACTGTATTATTGTACTTCCTTCATTAGTTAGTAATTAATTTCACACCAAAGTTAAATGAACAATTTACAAATACTCATTGCTATTTCATTATCTAAGACACTTCTATTTTCAGTTCCATATGGTCTATGTAAATTAATTTTCTCTCTCTTTGATAGTGTTTTTAAACTTTTTGATGAAAAATAATCATTTGAACTCTAATTTTTGCTTCTGATTTTTCATATTTATAATAACACATATTACAAATTTTCAGAAGTTTTTGAAGACCTTAATAATGTGTTTACATGATATACATTAATCCATCAAGAAAACAGTTAATGGGATCATATGGTTAAGCTTTTACAAATATATTAGGAATGTGAGAGAACCAATGGAACTAGCTGTCATAGTTTCTTTGCTTGTAAAGCATTTGATAAAAAATAATGAAATTTGAAAGAATACATAGTATACATACATTGTTTTTTCTGAATTCCATATATTTTTTGGCAAAAAATCAGGTGTCTACAAGGTGGACAAAAGCCCCCCCCATTTAACTTTTTTACAAGATGGGCAGGAAATTTATCCACCTTCCGTGTCTTGATGAAGGTCAGTTTTCTCAATGTGTATCAGGACAAAATATTAGGTTTACTTTTGTTTTTCAGTTGGTAACAATAGAACAGAAACCCCTGAGGCAACAGCTAAGGAATACATCAAGAAGCACAATGGTCTCTTAGGGTTTAGGATGGAAATGTTTAAAGGAAAAGGTACTATTACATGCTGTGTTGAAGATTATGCTCATCCATTGTCATACTTATGTTCTTTTTATGAAACTTAGTCCCCCACTGTTGTTTACACTGGAGGGGACTATAGGTTTGTCCTCTGTCTGTTCGGCTGGCTGGATCATGTGATAACATAAAGACCATATACATTAAGTTGATGGAATTTGGTATCTGAATTTGGTTCATTCACTTTTTTGTTGAATAATATCACCAAATTAGATAGTGAAAGGTGAATTTATTAGATAGTGAAACTCATGCATCATTGATGACTGGTCCTAAGCCTCATGTTGTGTATGTAACTTAAGATCTTTCTTCCTCTACTGCTAATATTGGAAAGCCCACAGAGAAAAACACTAGTACATCCTTGAAGAAGAGGCCAGGTTGCCTTGTTATCATGATATCGTCGCTGCGCTTCCAAAACCTCGTAAGTCAAAATAGGCGCGGATTTTTTTTTTCCTATTTTAGAATTATAAAGCATTTGATAAAAAATAATGAAATTTGAAAGAATACATAGTATACATACATTGTTTTTTCTGAATTCCATTTCATTTTTTCTGAATTGTACAACAAATCTTCCTAACACGTCAAGGAATCAGCCTCCATATACGCTCAAAATATCGTAACTCTACGCCAATCAGAAGTCATAAAATGATACATGTGACAAAACCTCGTAAATCTATTGGTTGTCTCAGCTTATTCCAAAATATCGTATGTCAAAAGAGAAAAAACACTGAAGTTGCAGATGACTGAAAATACAGGTAAATTGTCACTTTTATTAAATATTTTGCTCAATTAATAAATTAACATGCCATGAATATGCTTCTTTACTACATGTACAAGCTGAATTCAATATAGTAGTGTAAAAGAGAAGAGATATCGTCTGATCAGCAGCAAACAAATGATTTTTTCCCTGTTTTTGACTTCGAAAAGTGTAGGAAATAATCTATGTCATTTTAATATCATCGTTTATATTTTTAATGCTTGTTAAAATCAATAAATACTTCATTCAAACTTTTTTTCTGAAGATACGATGTTTTGTAATTTTAACTTGAATGAATAATACGTGACATACGACATTTTGAAAGAACCTTTGATTAAGTTGACATTCATTTTCAAATGAGATAAGTATGTTATCATAAGGTTTTGGTATATATCCTATTAATATAATAAAAATGCCAGTTGTATTTTACATTTGAAGGTGCCAAATATTTTTTTCTGTTAGTATATAACAAATCAAACAATATGCTTGTGTTTTCACTTTAGTAATTTTTAAAATCTATATAATGATTTTAGATGTCAGATTCTGAAGAGGAATGGCCTGAGTGGACTTGTTTTGAGTGTCATCGTGTTGCAGTGAACTCTGGTTGCCTTGATTTACAAAGGAACATGTAATACTTGTTGATGTAAATGGAGAAAAATGGGTGCTGTGTATATGTAATAAAAGATTTCATTTGAATTGTACAACAAATCTTCCTAACACGTCAAGGAATCAGATTTTAAGACATATATATTTGTGATTATTGGTTTATGATTGGGGCATACCATTCTGAAAATTCCAGAAACAACTCCAAGTGCAATAATCATTGAAAGACAAGGTAGCGCTTACAAAAAACTTGAATTCAAATTTCATCCTAACTGCAAGAATGGCTGTTAATTTGCCTCTATCACGTGGACAGCTTCTTTTGCAAATATCTTTAAATAAAAACAAGGAAATTAGTCATACAAACGAATTCAGAAATTTTCAAATCCAGGGATCGGTTGTTACAGAATCAGTAGACGAAAATGAAAAAAATCAATGTGATGAAAACGATAACATTCAATATGAAAACGATCTTCACAATGAGTCTGATGATGAAATGCTGTATGATAGTTCTGATGATCCAGTTTGGAAGCCGAAAAGAAAAGAAATGTTACAAAGCAGTTCAGACAGCGAATCAGATTGTAGCAGTACACGTAAAAGAAAGAGAAGAAAAACGACAAAAATCAAACAGATCAAGAAAAACAAAACTGTTACTAGTAATTTCACGAATAAATCAGTCAATGATACAAATGCAAAAGTCAATAATATTGGTGAGGAAATCGTGAGAACTGTTAGAAACCAAGGGGCTCCTTGTAACATTTCCAATGAACCCATTAACGACGAACAGATTCCATTTGAAAAAGAAGTGATTCTTGGGGAGCAGAGTCAATCAGAAACTGTACCTCCTGAACAACTGCGCGTAGACCAAAACAACGAGTCGGAACATGAACAATCAGATCCTGAAACTCTTGTTGATAGTCAAGAAATTCATTCAGAGATGGCCAATGACATGAGAACCGCACAAGAACCTAAGAAAGATAGAAAAAGAAACCGAACAGACTGGGAGAAAAATAAACAAAAAGAATTACGAATGCAAGGCAAAGGCTACAAAGGGATGACGAAAATCTCCGGTCACTATAAATTTACAGTAGAGAGACCAGAAAGAGTGATGAAAGAAAGGAAGTGCTCAAGGAAATGTCAGAACTGTTCTTCGATAGGCGAGGAAGAAAGAAGAAGCATTTTCAATCAATTCTGGAACAATATGGACTGGGATCAGAAAAAAGTTTACATCTCAACGTTGGTGGATGTGAAAGGTTGTAAACAGAGGAAGCAAGACAAAGATATAAGCAGGCGTTCTAGATCTCTAGTGTATCATCTCAAACGAAACCATGAAAGGGTTCCAGTTTGCAAGTCCATGTTTCTGCTTACCTTAGCCATTGGTGAAAAGACCGTTTATTCCTGGATTGATAATGCTGATAGGGGAATTCCAAAGCCACCTACCCAAAGACAGATACAAAGTCGAGCTCCAGAAAAGGTTACTTTTGCAAATGACTTTTTGAAACAACTACCAAAGATGCCATCACATTATTGCAGATTGTCTACCTCGAAACAGTATTTGGAACCAACGTTTAACTCCTTCTGTGAACTCTACAGTGAATACATTGAAAAATCCAAACAATGTAACCAACCATTCCTGTCTAGGAAAAAGTTTTCAGAAGTATTTGAAAGCCAGAACCTCTCTTTATTCAGCCCTAAGAAAGATCAGTGTGATACATGTTGTAGCTTTGAGACAAAAAATATATCAGAAGAGATCTACGTGAAACATTCAGAGATGAAGACAGCAGCACGCACAGCAAAAGAAATTGATAAAGAAAGGGCACTCAATGAAGACAACCTGAAAGTAATTGTTTTTGATTTGCAGGCCCTGCTACTTTCCCCTATGTTGAAACAAGCTCTATGTATTACAAAAGTAAACTGGGTTGTCACAATTTCACAGTATTTGATTTGTGTACGAAAGAAGTCATGTGCTACTTTCGGCATGAAGCGGAGGGTGATTTATCAGCAAATGCATTTGCCTCATGTGTCACTGATTATGTAGATAATCTTGATGAAAGAATCGAAGAAGTCATCATGTACAGTGATGGATGCACTTATCAAAATAGGAACGTTGTGTTAGCTAATGCCTTATTAAAAATATCACATGATAAGAACATTCGAATTGTTCAGAAAATTTTGGAGAAAGGTCACACGCAGATGGAGGTAGACAGTGTTCATAGTGTAATTGAGAGGAAACTTCGCAACAAACCAATCTATATTCCACAAAATTATGTCGACATCATGAAAGCATGTAGGCCATCTCAGCCATATACCGTGAAGTATTTGACACATGACTTTTTCAAAGATTTCACTACCTTGAATTACTACCAGTCGATTCGACCTGGAAGCAAAGCTGGTGAACCTACCGTTACCGATCTCAGGGTGTTGAGATACCTACCAAATGGTACAATTGGATACAAGTTGCATCATGACGGGGATGAATTCATGGAATTTCCAAGACGGGCTAGAATTCGGTCACCTGCAGATGATGTTGTTGGAAATTTGTACCAGCGACGAATCAAGATCAACGCAGCAAAATATGGGCATCTACAGGAGCTAAAAAGGGTGATACTCCTCGACTATCACCCTTTTTATGACAACTTGCCACACCAATGAGAATGTCGAACTAACCTGACAGTTGGTCACACTATATAATGAGAATGTTGTACTTACCTGGACTTTGTGAATTCAATTGTTTTTATTTTTTGTTAATTATGATTTTATTTTTCCCTACAGTAAAACTATACTGTTTACTTGTTCTAAATTGTTGCATTAGAAGTAATTTTTTGCAAACACTTAGCATGTTATCATTATTTCATGTTTGGAATGAATTTTACACGGTGAATCCTATAGATCATAAAGGTTTTCATTTCATGAACGGGATGAAAAAGGAGAACACGAACCACTTAGGGTGATCTCATCTCTACTTTGTATAATTGAAAACGTTATTTATCAATTATTGGGCAAAATAATTTGATTAATATGTCAAAACGATATGTGACAAAAGGTCGTAAGTATCAGAAAAATTACAAAAATTGAGACAAATCATCGTAAGTCCGCTATGATCTGTACTGTGCACAGTAGATTAGATTGCAAATCGTCATCTTCAAAACAATGGTTATTAATCATAAATGTGAAAGCAATTTTGATGTGTCACTAAAAGGAAACAAATAAAACAGTTTTTTGCCTTTACTGAAAATTATCAAGTATTGACTTACGAGATTTTGGAAGCGCAGCGACGATATTACATTTGTGCGGAAAATGGTGTAAAATCACATTACGGGTCAATCTAAATTACAGGTTGTTTGTATCTGACTTCATCATTACAAGTCTTCCATTATTCTTATTCAGACTTATTTTCATTTATATTGAATTTACATCATAATATGGCACATGCCAAATATACTTGTTTATATGATGTTCATATTTTGAGTACTGCTTATTGGTTGGAAACAAGTTCCAATATTTCAAATGCTGTTATAACTGAACAATTCAGAATTAAAACTTTCTATTTTAATAGAACAGAAGAAAAGGTACTGCTTAAGTAATGTTATGTGTTATTACTTGAATGACTGGTTTAATACCGTGGAATCATTTATTTTTGTTGGGCTCAATTTTCGTGGTTTTCGGTTAAATGGCTATTTTGTGGGGTCGTAAATTCGTGGATTTTGAGTTTTTGGGAAAAAAAGTTACTTTTCGTTTTCTTTAGGAAATATCCTGCTAGTGAAGTAAAAATACTGCTAATTGGCCTTAACATGTCAAAAGGGGACGCCATCAAAAGTTATACAACATGTGACAGGTATCTGTAGATAATCTTGAATATTTGCAAATTGACATGGTGCAAAGATGGAGCAAAATTTTATGGGACATTTCATGTTCACACTTTTCTAAGGCTCATAGTGTCCATTATTTGAACACTATTTGAGGATGGTCCTCGTATTTCTGTCTGTCTGATATGGTGTGTAAATGATCAATAATTATCAATTAATTAACTGTGACCTGTTTCGTTACTGATTTTGGTCTAAGAGCTTGTAATTTTCCGGTTTCGGAACATACCGGAAGTTGTATTGTGGCACAATTTCAGATACCGCCAAATTTCGGATGGTCGACAGAAATTTAGGCATTTATATTCATGGGAATTTGATTTCATGGAACAACCAACCCACGAAATCCATGAAATTTAATCCCCAACGAAAATTAGTGAAACCACATTATTTTTTTTATTAGCGTACGTCAGTCCAAAATTATCTTCGTTGACAGGTCCAGCAATTAGTTTTAAAGAAAAACACTCAAGTACCTGGTGCGGTAGTACAGCTTTGGCATTTTTTGAAGTACTCTTATTAATGAATGTCTGTATTTGTGTAGGTAACAGTCATATTTGTGTAGGTAACATTTCCTCTTCTTGAAGAGTAGAATGTTTTTTAACCATGTTTTCAACAAAAATACTTGTAAATTTAGCTAAAATCCTGGTTGTAATGATGAGGCATGTGGGTGGGCATTTGGATGGGTGGTGGTATTGTGGCTTGCAGTTAGGAGGCATGGTAGTTTTCATTCAGTCAAACTTTGGGTACAGCTACCTGGTGTGGGTACCTCATTGGGATTGCATTTTGGACCTCTAAGATAAAATCGAGATCACTGTTACCATAAATAGAAAATTAGTTTCCAATCAATGACTTCAGTTTGCTGTGGGATATTGCTGTCAAACTTTGGATAAAGTATTTGGAAACTCTAGTGTCAAAGTCTCTGTTCTTTGGCTTTTTGTGCCCCCACATTGAAATGGGTGACATATTGATTTGCCCTTGTCCATCCTTCCTTCTGTTGCAGTTTATCTTGTGTCAAGTATATCTCCAAAACTGTTTCAGGCAGTCTTGACACTTTATAGAAATGTTAATTGTCATGAGTTGTTGTACACCTGATAATTGGTTTTTGGCTAGGTCTAGTAAAAGAAGAGTTATGGCCCTTTCTGGATTTTAACCTAACAAAATCTTGTGTCAGGCATATCTTCAAAACCATATGACCCAAAATCATGGAGCTGTATAGAAATGTTAACCACCATGAGTTTTTGCGCACCTGACATTTGATTTATGGACATGATTTGGAAAGGCAGAGTTATGGCCCTTTATGGATTTTAACATCACAATATCTTGTGTCACGAAGTCACGAAACTTATGTTCCCCCACATTTACCAATTATGAGCATATTTTACATTGCTTTTCTGTTAATGGCTGGATGTGGGGGCTTTCATACCCTTACATGGTCACATGTTGAAAACCTGGTTTTGTGGCATTAACATGCTTCTGGTCTTAATTTTGGACTGGCTGGCACTGCTGTAATTTTGTAACTGTAAATCACCAAATATACTACTCAAGTTAGCTTTGCACCATGCACTATTCATAAGTGATGAAGGTAATGCTATATGTTAGCTGTCTGCTGGTTACTACTTTAGGTCATCACTTACAATTATGTACTGTTTAATGTTAGAAAGATGTCAAAGCAGCATGTCATAGATTTATTAACAGAAAATCTAATCTTAAGAATTTGAGGTGAATGAAGTTTTGGTGTTTAGCAATTTATGTGGGAGTGTTTTATTTTTGTTATTTTTCACCAATTCTGTAACCACGTATTAAAAACCTTTTGAATATGAAGAACAAAACACGTATTACTACAGTCTGAACTCGCTATTTTGACATCGCTCATTTCGACATTCCGCTTATTTCGACAAAATTTAAAAGTCCCGATTTTTACTCATCTATATTTAATATAAAATATAATGCGTATTTCGACATGTCTATTTCAACAAATTTATATTTCGACATAATTTTTCGGCCCCAAAGTTACTTTTCTCACTATATCAACAATGTTTAATTCGACATAAATTTGTCGACCGAAGGTGTTGATTGACAATGAATGGCCCACACATCCTATTGTTATATCGACAATTATATTGACAGTTTGTTTATAATTCGATAAGTGTCAAGCTGGGTCTCTTAAACGGCTTAAATCAGCGATTATAGTGATGCATAATTATAAACTTATTGTTTTGTTTGGTTAATGTTTGATCATCACTTCAACTGTATACCACAGTTTATATGACATTTGATTTTTGATCGATTCGTTACACATAATAAAAAGAGAATGTTTCTGTGTGTGTATCAGTCATCATGACAACCCAAGTGGGAGAGAGTTCTTTTCAAGTGGTCGAGCAATCTTGTGAAGGGCCCGGTCTGAATCCCAGGAGGATATCTAGATCGGCCACGGGATTGAAAGGGACAAAACGTAAAAATAAGACAACGTCATACCAGGAACGGTATGAGGCAATATGTGATGTAGAAAAAGGGGTGAAGAAAAGTTTAGTCGCTGCTAAATATGGTGTACCTCACAACAAAACATGTTATAGTACACTTATAATCATCACTTACACAACACGAAACATGTGAGATAACTAGCACACAGTACATTCGACATTTAGTTATGAACCTTCGTCGAAGTACCTATTTCGTCATTTCTCTTATTTTGACATTCGCTTATTTCGACATTTTTTTCACGGCCCAAAAATGTCGAAATAACGGGTGTGAACTGTATAATTCAATATATGCAGTATTCGGCGTGCGTGCGTGCGTGCGTGCGTGCGTGCGTGCGTGCGTGCGTGCGTGCGTGCGTGCGTGCGTGCGTGCGTGCGTGTGTGTGCGTGCCTTCGTGCGTGAGGGTGTGCATGTGTGTGTGTGTGCTTATGACAAGATCATGTTAACATAGCAAGTGGTATGTTGTGAACCTCCCAATGGTTTTACTTTGATTCATTACTTTTTTGTATAGAGCACGATGACACATCCTTTGTTGGGAGATCTAGACCTAGTGTACAGTTGCCACATCCAGAGGAATCGAGAGAAACTGTTGCTAGTAAGTATCCTGAGCTCACACTTGTTTCATTAGTTGCACTGAAAAGCCAGGCATGGGGGGATCTGTAAGTAAAAGTGTTGTACTTGGCTAATTTAATTAATATTTTATGATAAAGTAATACCACGATGTTCAGTATTCAGTAGACAAGGTCTTGTTATTTTCATACATTGGAAACAATTTCATGCAAACAAAACAGGGGCATTTGTTATTTAAATTGGAAACCTTGTATCCAATTTAGAAATAAGATGAAGATTGATGGTTTCTCATTAGAGCTAGTTATTTATATGAATTAGATTTTTTTATCCACCACCGCAAAGCAGGAGGTGGATTATAGGAATGCCCTTTTCATGTCTGCCACTTTTTGTCTTGGTTCCGTATGTCCTATACCTTATGTTTAAAAAGGGAAAGGGTGATAAAAGGATGATAGCTCTGGCTTTATATTTGGTATGTAACAGTATCTACAAAAGTTATATAAAGCATCCCCATAGGGTTGATGTTAGCCAAGCCCTAGCATAGGTGGATCCAGGATTTCTAGGGGGGGGGGACTGAACAGGCTGGTGATCCAAAATTGAGAAGGAATTGTTTGTGGATTGTACATTATGTCATCATGTTACTGTACTTGTAACTTATTGTAAATGCATTCCTTCTGAACCTCTCAACAGATATTGATCAAACTTTGCATGAATGGTGGTCCTCTGTTGACTTCAAAATTGCATATGTATACATTTATTATGAGAAATCTTAAAAGCGAATGTCCTGTTTTTTCGCTTTCTTGATTATGGTGCAATAGAGGATCATCATGTTCCTCGGGGCATTTTCACCCTATATAACAGGGGCCAATGATTGGCTCCTTCACAACTCAAAATTGCCACTTTTTTCCCAATTTGGCAAAAATCAATTCACAATTTCAAAGAATTTCACAAAATATTCATTTCGGACAGTTTATTTACATTACTTACATTCATGTCAGCTCAATTTCATAAATTAATATTAAATCGATCACACGCATCAGCAGTATATTACACAGTAAAGTACTGATTAGTGATAAACTTTATCCAAGCACACGTTTGATAGATATATCATATAAATATTCACAAAATCAACAGGCCTAGACCCTTCACAATTTTGACAAGAAATATCCTGGTCCTCTTGTTGCACATTTTGTGTGCAGTGCAATAAGTTGCAATGTAATATATGTATCCCCCACACACAATGATGACAAAGTTGTTATGGAATGGTCCAGACATGATGGGGATTTTCAGGTGTCAGAGGAACTAACAACGGCTGTCAAGCAGAGTACACTCGCTTCTGAAATTTGTCCCACCTTTTGTCCAGACATTGAAGGTATGTCTGTTTATTCTTAATTTTGTGAATTTATAAATTTATAAAAGATAGTATAAGATATAAGATAGTAATATGAAGCAGTACACAAAAGTTTAGAATAAACCTAATATTTTTGTTGAGCCCGCTTGCCGAAAGCCGGACATGGATGCCACAATGGCGATTTCATGTCAGTGTGTCCGTACGAGTTTGCCCGAGCAATAACTCTGTCATTCATAATAGGATTTCAAAATGCATACCTTGCATAAATGTTCAACAATGTATTGGCTTTTTGCAGGCAAAACCCAGGTTTGTAATTCAAAGGTCAAGTTCAGGCTTAGAGGTGAAAGATCAAAACATATCAGTATGATAACTGGGCAAGGTATGTGTGTTGTGAATCTCACATTGTATTATGATCCATTTTGTAACAATCAGCAATCCTCAGCTAACTCCGCTTCGCTCCATACTAACCTCGGATGTGATTGGTGGAGGAATATGCATCAAATCGATGATTTCTCTGCCGGAACTGCCTTCTCACTCAATTGTTCTACGCGTAAAGATGGCCGATGACAGTGATTTCTTTGAAGCTTTGCAGTTTGCTAAAGATTGTGTTCATGTTGACTTCGATTTAAAAGTTGAACAGATCCAGACATTGAAATCTTTGCACGACAGATTTGTACGACAACCATTTTTAGCGCTATTTGGAAACGAGGTTGAAAGTAGTCCCAATGGATGCCATCGTATTACGTCCGAGGTCAATGTCGAGAAACATCCAAGTAGTTCCGAGTGATTTTGTAATATACGATGCCTCAGTATCTGTGCTTGTCACATGTTAACATTGCTAACGGAATGTTGGTTTTTGAAATTGTAAACTTTAATCTTCTATTAAAGTATAATAGTTAGAGCTTAGAAATTTAGTGTAGCATTGTCTAGTTGTCCAGTAGAAAAGTTGAATAAATTTGTGCTCCTAAGGTCGGTATTAGTCTTGTTGTAGGGCCACACCTGTTACGTAGACTTTTAGATAGAAAATTTTCAAAATGCATTTTCTTCTGATTTTTTCAATAAATATTGACCAGTATTTGGCTTAAATCATCCTTGGGTGGTCATCAGTTGACTGTAGTCTTACATGTGCATAAATTTACTTTGAGAAATCTTAGATGTTGCAATTTAATATTTGTTACCCCACAGACAATGATAACAAAGGTGTTATAGAGTGGTCCAGACCTGGTGGGGATTCTCAGCTATCAGAGGAACCCACAGTGGTTGTCAAGCAGAGTACACTTGCTTCTGAAATTTGTCCCTTCTTTAGTCCAGGCATTGGCGGTAAGTCTGTTTATTCTTAAATTTGTGAACACATAATTTAAGATAGTAATTTCAAGCAATACACGAAAGTCTAGAATAAACATAACATTATATTAATAGTGCCTAGGTACATATGTGTATGTCACAATATGATAGCAAAATATGTGTTGTGAACCTCACACTGTTTGTGATATAATAATTAATATATGATACCTCAGTATGTATGCTTCTGACACATTATGTTAACACTGCAAGCAGTGTGTGTTGGTAACCTCACAATGTTTATGTTTGGTTCATGTTTTTTTTACACAGAGCCTGATGATACATCCTTTATGGGGAGATCTGGACCTAGTGTGCATTTGCCGCATCCAGAGGAATCCGGAGAGACTGTTGCTAGTAAGTGTCCTCGAAATACAGATAAAGGTTGATGGTTGCTGGAAAGAGCTAGTTATTTATATGATTTAGATTTTTTGTCCGTTGCTGCAAAGCAGGACATGGGTTATAAGAATCACCTTCGTCTGTCCGTCCATAACTTTTTTGTCTGCTTCATATCTTCTATACCCTAGGATTTTGGTGAAACTTGACTGAAACATTTAACTTATTGAGCTGATGTGCAGAAGACAAGGTAGTTATTCCACTTGAAGGTCAAGGCCACTGTTGAAAATTAAATATGTGAGCCTACATAAAAAATGGGACAGCTGTGGGGAATGGCTGTGTTTTGAATTGCCATGTTATTAGCTCATCCTACAAAAGTTCATATAAATTTGTTTTAATGCTAGCTAAAAAATTAAGACTGTAACGTAAATAATTATAATGTTTATGTTTTACAGCGTACAACATTGATGAGTGTTTGGTTAGGATGAAGCCTCTAGGATTGAAATATGACTCTAGTTCCTTAGATGACACAGCAAGTGGTCTGGATTAAGAATTGGATGAGACCCTTAATGATTCTGCAATTTCTCTGGATTCAGAACCTGACTACAAGACCACTGAGTCTGATGAAGAGACGTTTGATGATTCCAATGATCCAGATTTTGTAATTGATAATGAATCTGAATCAAGTGATAATGATGAGACTGATAATATACCTTATTCTTCAAGTGACACATCTGAAGTTATTCAGCCTTTTCCAGCTTTTCAGGCTTCTACCAGAAAAAAGGGTAACCCTTGATATTTTGAAAAATGCACAGCCAAAAAGAAGAAAGAAATAGGAAACACAAGACATTTTTTCAACACCAGAAAGTAATTTGACTAGGGGTGTTACTGTACAGACTACCAATAATACTAATTAGAGAAAATGGGATAAAACAGAGTGCTGCCTGTACTGTTCAATGGATTCAACAAACATTACTAATCACTATTTACAGTCACACAAACGGAAGTGGATATAAAGCAAATTTTGGATTTGCCTTTGAAATCAAAGAAAAGAAGCCAAGAAATTATGCAAGTGAGAAGAGCCGGCAACCACAAACACAATTTTGATGTTCTGAAAAAAGGTTATGGTGAAATAGTTGTCGTTGCAAGACCCTCCATTGAAACAAAACCACAAGATTACCTCCCCTGTGAAAGTTGTTTAGGTTTCTTTCTAAAGGCAAGTTTATGGAGATGCAAACAAGTACTTCCATTTGTTAAGGATCATAGGTACAAGAAAGGAACAGTCTGAAGCAGATCTTCTGCCTGCTCCCATAGAGATACATGAAGGATTGAAAGCCAATGTTGTCAGTAAAATGACCGCAGATGAAGTGACATTTGCTGCTCACAGCGGTAGAATTATAGCGAAAATTGGGAAGAAACTTTATCAGAAGCATGGACACCTGCCTCACCTTCGTTCGCACATTAGTCAAAAGATGAGAGAGTTGGGCCATTTTTTTATTTGTGCAAGAGACCAAGTATCAGATATCAATTGTATGAATGACATTCTTGTGCCCGAAATGTTTCCTTTGGCAGTGTTGAAAATTGATTTTGAAATCCTTCTCTTGCTCTGAAATTAGGTCATCTGTTGAAAAAGTGCAAAACTGTCGAAATGTAAAGCTCTTATATAAGGTGATACAGAGCAAGGAAATAGAGCTGATGGATTTTTGACTTTATTAGACGTGTGGACAGATGAGATTTCATCTCTGCACCCTAAGTACATTGACGACTAAAATAATGAACAAACTCTGCCTTTATCAAATGACGTGTCAACCTTCACAAATACTTCAATGACTGACAGTAACTCTTGAAGATTGGGAACTGCTCAACCAAATAACATTGGCAGAGTTGGTCATGTCCAATTGAAGACGTGGTGGAGAAACAACAAATGCATGTTAAGGCCTATGTTGCAAGGATGGAAAACTCACAAAAAGTGACAGATTCATTAAGGGCAACCGAAAAATGTTTACTAAAAGCTATGTCCAGAGTGGAAATAAGAGGAAAGAAGGGAAGAACTGTGCCAGTTCTGATACCATGCAAGTTACAAGGAAATATCAATCTGTTGTTGAGATGGAGACAGGAAGCAGGTATGGCTAAAGACAATGAGTATGCATTTCCAAGGCCAAACTTCAGTTCTTTAGAACCAATCAGAAGTTCCGATGTACTGAGATACTTTGCAAAAGAGGCTGGCTTAACAAATCCATGTCACGTCACTAGCACAAAGCTTAGGAAGCGTGTCGCCACAGTCGCTCAAGTATTGAAATTGGACAAACATGATCTTGAAATGATGGCCAGTTTCATGGCCAGTAAAATTGTAGTTACCATGGTAATGGAAATAGTAAAAATGTCCATAGAAGTTTTGATTCTGTCATAACGTTTTCACTGTTCAAGATAGGTGAATGAAATCTGGTATTTGAGTTAGTAATATATTAAATACTACTACTAAATGATATTGTGTTTTTCATGGAGATAATTTTCAGTATTATTTTGACTTAATTTATATAATATTTTGAAGTTTTCATTGGGAATGTGTATATTCGGGGTGGTAATATGATATCACCTTATGTGATAGTCCTATTTTTTTACACCCAATTAAAATTTGCTTTGACCAGATTAGAAATTCAATTATGGCCAAAAAATAGGATCCCATAATCACATATTAACTATTCAAGCTTAAGTTACTAATTTTTTCTCCCAGGGTTACAATTCTGGTCGCTATGGTAATGTTAATAGTAAAGAACATGTTGCAAAATCTTGATACTGCGATAGCAAACTTTATTCAGGCCACGTGAATGAAATTCTGTATTGATTATTTGATGTTGTTGTATTTAATATATGTGTGACAGTTATACAGATTAATTACCATGCTGAGTCAAGGTGGAGCCGGTAGGGGACATTATGTGTTGCTGACAACACCAGTTGCTTGTTATTATTAGATTATTTTTTGACAGATGATAGCGTCCGAAGTGAACAGTAAAGGTTAAGTGCGGCAACAGTACTTTCAGTTTCATTAAAGGCGTGATGTTAACTTTCTATGGAAATATTACCGGAAGAAAAATAATCCAGGGCATTGCATGTTTGAGATATTTGCCGAAACTTTATTAGTTAATAACAAATGCCACTTGCAACATTCACCCAAGTAAAATTTAAAAACATTATTTTGGATAAGAAGGGGCCCCTCTTATTTGGTTTATGTTTACACTTGGTGTTGATCTCTTATTTCCTGAATGTTGACAGCCTGTAATTAATATGGATCAGATATGCATGCCATTTATATTCGTGCTTTTTGCTATAAATAACATATTATCTGGGGTAAGTGATTATTGTGGTAGCACTCTGTCAGGGACGACACCACTAGCTATTAGGGGTTAGCCAGAACCTTTAGTACATCAATTACAAATATAAAAAGAACGACTAACTGGTTTAAAGTAAATTTTAAGATATAGCCTTATGCTTCAATTGCCAGTCAGAATAAATAGTGATGATTCAAATGTAGTAGTGCATTGTAGTAGTGGGGATTGCATTTGGAACCCTCCAGTGTCATGGTCATCAGCCCTGGCCAAGATGTCTTTCAGTGCAGTTTCAGTGATTGACAAATCTTGGACAGATCTGGAACTGATAAGCTCCACCTAATTGAATTGATTAGCTTGTGATGACTCATTGTTTTGACAAACATGTAAATAACTAATTAAAAATAACCTAATCTGTAATTAATCATTAATTATTGATCAGATCTTAAAATAAAGACCATCATCTTAATTAACACAAAATGTTGTTCAATTTGAACCAAAACATGACTTTGTTACTATGAAAACTAAGGATTTAGTAATTTACTCATTTAAATAGTGCTTCTATAAAGATAATAAGAACACAAATGTGGTGTTAACATGTTAACTATTGTACATATCACAAAATCAAGATACTCATCTTAATCTACCTTTATCAGTAACTAGTTTTAAATGGCCTTTTGTGGTCAAAGCTAGGGTACAGCAACTTTGTGTGGACACCTTGGTGGGGATTACATTTTGGACCTCTAGGTTCAAGGTCAAGATAACATTTCTTTGGCTTTTCATTGTTTATCGTTTTTTTCCTCGAATTTGACATTTACACATGCTTTCATATGTTTACATGGTTACGTGTTGGAAACATGGTTTCATGGCATTGACATTCTTCTTGTTTCATTTTATTTCTGTCCTGATAAAAGAAATAAATATGTGGTTTGTTTTACTATATTATTCCATAGAAGTAATGTGCAGGTATTATGTGTGATTATATTTACATAAATATATGATAAAGTATGTCAGCTGTATTTTTAGCAGCTATAGCACGAATCATAACCAACAGTACGAACTATATATGATTTATTTTGTAGAACATGAACAAATCATGGTAACAACATGGTGCAATTAACTCTGGAATAATACTGTTAACACTGCAGAACTGCTGAAATGCACAGCCGAACCATGGAAAACAAAAGTGGTTTTTTTTTCATTTTCATATTGGCAGTGTAAACATGTAAAGGTAATGTTAAAGAAATCCAAATTTTTAATGTATGGGTTGAAAAGCGACACTACAGAAAAGTGCATAGAATGAAAAGCATCAGTGTTTTCTAAATAATTGAACGGTTTTCACCAAATAATTCTCATTGAAAAAATGATATGCAAACATTTATACTCGACCCATTAAAATAACCTTTGGATGGATAGGGCCGAGTCAGTCGTGCATGTTTACCTCAATTGGCATTTGTGATGTATGTGTGTTTATATGTGATGCAGACTGAGGTAACCAATAACCTCTTGGCGATAGAACTGCGTTAGTTGTGTTTTTTTACCTCGCCTAGTGTTTGTACTGCATGCATGTTGTGAGTGATGCAGACTGAGGTATGTACCTCTGTATGTGTGCATGGTACCCATTTTTTAAAAATGCAAGATATAGTTAAATCATATTCCATTTAAATCAAAGTCGTGTTTAATTTTTTGTCCGAACTATGCTCGTAGAAATAAATTATTTCTTTGATAAAGGGTAAACCTCAGTGTGTAAGTAACCTCACTGGTTAAGGTAGACCAGTATGTGTGCGTGCGTCCGTGTGTTCGTCCGTCCAACTTTGTCCGGACCATAACTTCCCTATCATCAATGAAATTTTAGATGACTTGGCACAATTTTTCACCATGATGAGGCTCTGTGTCAAGATCCTTGACCATATGTGAGGGGTCAAGGTCACAATTTTGGTTGAAAGGGCAAAAATCTGCATGTTTTACCTTGTCCGGACTGTAAATTCTTTCAGCATTGATGGGTTTTAAAACAAAATGGCATAATAATTCTCCTTGATGAGACGGTGTGTTTTGCGGAAAACCCAGGTCTATATCTTTAACAACCTCTTTTATCGAGGTCACACTTAGGGTTCGAAGGGCCAAAATTGGCAGATTTTAGTATGTCTGACTTTGTCCGGATCATAATTTCTTAATGCACGAAGGATTTTTAAAGTGACTTGGCACAATTGTTCACCGTTGTGTCATGCACAAAACCTAGGTCAGTGTTTCCAAGGGCAAGGTCACACTTAGGGTTTAAAGTACAAAATATTGCATGTCTTATCTTATCCTGACTGTATCTTCATTCAACATTGATTCTATTTAATCAAACTAAAATAGACCCTAAATTATTTCAGATTAAAATCAACAGCATTCAACTTAATGAAGAAGATGGTTATTTGTCCGTCCATATGTGTGTGTGTGTGTGTGTGCATCTGTGTTTTAGTACGTCCGACTTTGTTCAGACCATAACTTCCCTGTGCATCAATGAATTTTAAAATGACTAGTAATATTTTACAGCAAATTCTTGTGCGGACAATCCCTCTCATTACTTGTCTAATTTTCTTTGAACTCTCACAGATGAAAACTATTCATTTTTAATTGTGTGTAGAGAGGAGATGATTCACATTGCTGTGTTTTTTTACAAGTTGTATAGCATTATTATATTTATAAGCAAGTCTTAGTGTGGCAAATACTTTTTCGTTATTTTACCCATTTTTATCTTAGCAATTGCTCTTTCAATATTTTAGCAATCTCTTGTACAATCACCTCATTTATTTGATCAAATATCTTTTAACTATTTCATCTTTAAATTATTAGGGTTAATCTTAAACTTTCACAAAGATCACAAGGTGTTTCAGTTGTACAAGAGGGAGCGAATCTTATCATCATAGCGTATTATGGTTGGTACTCGTGTTAATAGAACATAAACTTTATTTCTTAGACTTGTACATGATAAACGTCGTCTTTGAAAAATATAATAAATACATCAAATATATACACATGACTTTGTATACAACATTTTAAAAAATAATAACTAAATAGAATTTTGAAACATTTAAACATTTGAGAGTGACATATCGTTTGCTAACAAGTTCAATTTCGATAGAGTTTCTAACATTTAATGCCAATTTAATAAATCTGACAAGGTTTAATATCACAGAATTTTCACCAGAATCCATTAACTGATTGAATTTATAACCAAAGGTTCTAACATAATAGTTACGTTTCAAAAAACGTCTTCTAAGATCAGAATAACACGGGCAAACACAAATGAAATAAAAATTTATCTTCGATGTCTCTAGTTCCACAATATAAACAATATCTTTCATTTCTTGGAATATTATTACGACCACATCGACCAGAGTGAACCCTGACCTGATATTCTAAATCTTGTTAAAAGAAAACGTACATCATTTGGTAAAAGTCCAGATATCTCTCATACAAAAATGTATTTTTAAAATGCCCGTATTCGGTAAGCGCGGAACTTCGATGAATATTTTCTATCTATTCTCGATTACGCGTTGCTTAAAAATTGCAGGAAATGATTTTAGACAAATACTACTTGGATCATTAAACACACAGGAAATAACCATAGTTATCAAGTAAAGACTTTACATTAGATACCCAATTTTTGTATCCCAAGTTGCAATCATTAAGACTACAGTTATAAAGTGAAACTGATATAATGTTATCTGATTGTAAGAGTTTACACCAGTATTTAATAATTCTATGAAAACAACTTATATAGAGTGAATAGCGCGCTAACTCACCGTAAACACCTGCTGTACATGTACTTTTTCTCACGTTTAAAATACGTTTCAGGAACTTCAAATGAATATGCTCGATATCTTTCGATTTCGAAAACCCCCATATTTCTGCAGAATGATAAGACAAATGCATCGAACAATTGACATAACTAGCTAGGTTTGAATGTGATCTTTGTGCAATTAAATAATAAAACATTAAGTGGTTTAAGGGCCTTACCAGTCAAATGATCGTTGTTTAAAGTAAAACTTCCTGAGTATTTAAAAACAGTTCCTAAATAGTTGAAAATATCGACCATTTCTGCCTCCTCGCCCCCATATAACCATTTTTCATTTAAATGTATTCTCCCGCGTCTTACATTTGTTTTGTAGCGATTAACCTCTAAACCCCAAGTATTGCAATAAGCCTTCGTGTGTATTTTGCCTCACTCAACAGAGCTCTTGTGCTTTCTTATGCTTTCAAAGCTTGCTTTGACACTTGATTATTATCTTTGACTATTCACCCAGGTGGAATGGATCATAGTTTTTCATGAAGTACCATAAACTACCATGCCCCACAGATCAAGATTAACCATGGTTTGACTATGTTTTGTTAAATGGCTGCTAACATGGTATCTAAACATGGTTTCTCATAATCTCTAACCATGTTATGACTATGTTTTTCCATGATCTCTAACCATGGTCTACTACAAAAAATGACAGTTTGAAATAACATGGTCAGCCATGGTTTAACATGATTAAGTAGAAATAAAAAAAACAATTCATACTAAACAAACCATGCTTTAACATGATCAGCCATATTTACACAAGAAACAATATTCTCATTCAAAAACAAATTCTGTCAAGCAGCCTTTCTAGCCACCAACTGAAAAACAAGAAGACCATGATGGCCCTTTTCCAAAGCGAAAAAAATATGATCGAAACATGTCCTTGTCTTAAACCTCAAAATTAGAAATGTCAATCTTGGTTTTGCTGGTGAATATTTGTTTGCCCTTTTCCTGTAGCACTATGCATGTTGATTTCTTCATCTGTGAATAATTGTGTCAATCCTACTTCCACTGTGTCAAAGGCATTTTTTTCATTCTTTCAAGGTTGAGGATTTCAAGGTTGCTTCCCTCTTTAGATACAGTTAGTTTGTGAGTATATCTTTTTCCTAAAATGTCTGAATTTCTATTTTCTTACATAGTTGTATGGAATGCTCTCCAACTGTAATCTAAAATTACATAATATATCATTATGCAAGATACTAATTCTTGCAACACTTGCAACGTTACTCAACCCCTCTGACAATAAGCCTCTCCAGAAGTTAATAGATTTTAATAACCATAATTCGTAAGTGATATGAACTATTAACCAAGGGCTTAAATATCTGTTTATAAAATTATTTTCAAGTTTACTGGTACTCTTTATGAACACTCACAGAAAGCCACTAAAGGAACAGTTCTATCAAATCATAAAATAACCATGCCAGTTATTTCTGTTTTTTTTTTTCAATTACACATACATATTGAGAAAAGTGGAAAATTACAAAATTCAAGGAGACTGTTTCAAACTAAAAGACTATTATGATACTGTTTAAAGATTTCAGATGAGACAAAAAATGCTGTGGATAAATGACAGTGAGTGATCAGAATACCTGAAATGCAAACATTTTATCAGTTATCGAGAATACAATTGTGAGTAACACTTACTAGATAAACACTACATATTAAGCTGAATGACTCATTTGCCTTTTGTCTCAAAATATATATTTTATAAAGGTATCTCTAGAAAACAAATAGTTTTTAATTTTACTTAACAAGACAAAAATATCCAACCTGACAGCATTTCATTTAATATTGTATGGAGGTGAAGTTATAACTGGTCACAATCTTGTGTTTGTCTATACAAATATTAAAAACATAAAACAGTGACCATAGGGGTATAAAAAGGGTCATGATGTACATTTGACCCCTGTATAGAGGTTTGTTTAGTCTCATATTAAGTGATCTAACATTGGACTACTTTAATGTAGATGACCGCTGACTCAGATTTGACTGATTGTATACCACACAAGGTACTATCAAATTAATTAGACAAATGAGTTAACAGATACAGTGGTATATGATAATTGAAGTTCTGTGTTTTGTTCCCGCATCTTGGCAGCGCATGGTATGCTGGGTTCTTTTTAAACTTACTACTTGCAACTGCTGATCAGTTGTGATCTGTGTTAATATAATTGTCAGGATGACACGGCTGCTATTACATGGGCTAACCGTTACCCGTGAGATAAATGAAATTTATTTACAAATTGGAATATAAAATAAAAGACAAAAGCAAAAATTAACTAAGAAATCTACTTTTAATGTTTTGATAATCAACAGATATTCATAAAAATACAAAACACAATTATGACTATAAATGATGATTGAAAATGAGAGCTGTACAAATACAGATCTACTGATAGTTCTGTTTGAGACAAGCTAACGTCTCTAAATTCCGTTGTTACGATATATAACATTCATTGTTCAGCATTCCTGTATACAATTGGACAGCCAATACAGTAGATGATAAAATAATATACATGCACTTACAATAGTTCAAAACTAAGAAAATTGAACTTCAAAGAATATTCAGGAAAAATACGAATTTACACCTGTAATATCACACAGTTCTATACAGTGACCAAACCTGTGTTCATGTTTTATTTTCATAGTCATTTATCTCATTAATATGAAAATATGAAAGAACTATTTAAATTCTTCGACTAAATTTGCTAAATCCTTTAGGTCATGCCAAATTGATTCTTTGTTTAGCGTCATCGGACGGGTAGGTTTTTTAAGGGTTTTGAAAAAAAATAGGCATGGCATTCGGCAGTACTTTTTCGCCCGTATTTTTACTACTAGTATACCATAGACGCTTATTAAGCTCATGCAAACATTTGTCGAATGGTACCACGATGAACAAAATATTAAAACAAACTATTTTTTTGGTAAATCTTCAACATTCATGTGTTTTGTGAGCTTTATTCGCCGTTATTACTTCTTTACTTGATAGATGGGGGAGTTGTATTCATTAGCAAATATGGCTAGACTTCAGAATGGTATGTCACTGTGGCGTGTCAAAGGAGGGCCCCTAAAACAGTTGTTGATTGGTATGCCATTCATGTAGGCGACGAAACATTTGCTTCTCTATTTGAAAAAAAAAACATTCAATCCAGTCACAATGGTACGCCTGTGGCAAGATTTAAACGTCCAACTTACTTACATGACAATTCCTGCACCCAATGTGTGGTCTCCTTAGCAGAGAACAATGCGGCAATTGAAGCAGGGTGGACTTTTTATTTTTCCAGTCATTTAAAGTATGTTTTACTGTGTATTTTTGCTCACATATTAATCCTATTAACAGTGGTCCGTATAATTAAATGGTTATGCAACAAACTGTTACTTTTTTAGGTTTTAAAGTTCGATAACCTTTATTTTAGAATTGTTTTGTCGAGCCATAATTTTTTTTCTGCCTGGTAGGTAGGTTTTTGGAAATCATCCGGACGCCAAACATAGAATCAATTTGGCATGGCCATATTGCTGAAGACAGACACATTAATGTATAAAATGTCTGTGTATGATTTATATTTAAAACGTATCAAATGTTGGCAATAATTTATATCATTGTGATCAGTTTAGAATAATATAAACAGAACACTCGACAATGCAATATTTATTTTCTACCTCTAAAATCCGGTTATTTAATTCAGCATTATCAGTAAATACTGAATCATTGGAAAAACAAACCTAGTTAATCTGCCTGATGTATCAGCTACTAAAGCGCCCTTTTCCCCGTTTTGATTTTACTTAGTGGCGCTTTTATATATAGACATGTTTTCCGCTTGAATGTTCGCTAGATTTTCATTCCTCGTCCTTTTTTAAATTGTTAAAGCACGTAATTCTTATAATACATGTGCACCATTTTCGGACACATGTTACTTTTTAATTTAGTTACATGAGTTTTTTTGTGTTTAGATTTTTATTCTAGTTGCTGGAGCTACATTCGTGGATAAATTAGACTTCCATGGCAAAGGTAAGGATTCTCACAAAATACTAATTTGCATGCGTGTTAGTACGTTAAGGAATGTTACACATATAATAACTGTTTTGATTCTTCGTATTCCTAGTTCTTCTTAATTCTTATCGAGTCCGGTCTAAGCTCTTTATACATAATATCTTCTGTGTAGTTAGCCACCGTGATAAACCACAGCACCGACGTCAAAAGAAGTAAATTTGAAATGAAATTAAGGAACAATGCTAGGTGTATGTTGTCTTCCAGATTAAATATATGAATTTTACATGTACATTTGTATATGTTATACATGTATTTGTATTACAGAGCTGTGCAATGAGTCATACAAATTTACATGAGTTACATAGGCATGTCTCCTTAACGTAGACTTCTGCCTTTCCAAGTTTAGCACGAAAATATCGAGCGATTAATTGCTACATATAATATGAACATTAATCAATGCTATTCATTGTCCTTTTGGTTATTTTCGTGAATATGTTTGACGTTGATTATTGAGTTGTATTGTCGAGAGAATTTTTAATAACATATTTGATGATAGCGCAAGATTTATTGTGATATGTAGTACATGCATAATATACAATAGCGAAACACAATTGTGCATTCTATATGTTGACAAGAACTTCTAATCATAATACACATGGTGAAAATGCATGTGGTGACCAAAAATGACCAGAATAAGAAACAAGACTGAAAGAAACATAGATGAAGGGAGTCACGATGTCCAGAATCTGGTAGCATTTTGTTGGTAACGACTGTTACAATACTGACAATAGTGATATTTTGTCGCAGGTAGTAGATATCTGTATAAACAGTATTTAATATATACATGTATACTCAGATATTAACAATAATTGTCTTAAAAATAACAGTTACTCTACACAATGAACTGGAAACATGTAATTACTTTGTTAATAGGCGTCATTTAATCTTAAATATCACGTACCGTGTTGTCGTTCATGTGTATTTATTATAAATGTACTAACTTCATATCTCGAACATATACGTGTATTGTCTTATTTTACCCATTTCGAGACTACATAGTTACGTGGAAAGAATTTGATATGATAAACTGCTCCTGGGAACATGAGATTCTCTTATACAATAGTTTGACAATATATCACAATTCAGTTTAATTTTTGCGCCGCTCCAAGGTTTTATGTGGAGAGAATCCTGACAGTTCAGTTGAAGCCTGTCTGTAATCCTGACAGTCAGATTGTGAATTAGACAAGATTCTGTGACCTGAAGTGCTTCGAATATCTAAATATACATGTACAAGATAATGAATGTTTCCATTTAAACAAAAGATGTCAAATTTCTTTTGAGAAGAAAAAAACGTTGAGCGTTACACGTTGTTCTATTATGTTGAAGCTTATATTTGCCAAAAGTTGTGATGTCTGTTGCTAGTGTATTATTATTATATTATAGAAAGAGCATGATTCAAATAGGGTAAAAAGAGCACGGCTTCAAAGGATGACCTTTATTTACCGGGTGGCGGCTGAAAACACAGGTTTGACTGAATCTGGCGCATATTTGACATTAAAAAAGGAGAAATACATTAGAAACATTTCCTTTATCAATGAATATGCAGACCATGCAAATTAAATTAACGACGAATTTCTCTGTACATGTTTAAAAACAAGTTTCAACACGGTTGTGATCTTTAAAAAATGGCGGTGTTGTTTTCAAGAAGCGGTGGCTACCGAAGTTTAGCGAAGTTTAACCACGTGATATAAATAATAATTTGATAAACAAAACATGGCGGCACTCCAAGAACTGATTTTTGAACTCAAGAAGCCCAAAGTCGGACTGCAGAAAGCCGGACACGCAACCCTACTCCACTTTGTTGGATGGAGGGGGACGTGTGACATCACAAAAATGCCAGATACTTTAAGAGGATTCCTTACTCCCAGACTTAGGAACTGCGACGAGTAAGGGCGCCTGTCCGACAAATTTCCAATTTGAATCTAAATGTGCTAATAAGATAAAAGTTCTTATGAGATCTCCTGAAACTGCAAATTGACACATTGATACGGTATTATGTTAAAGTAATAACTATGAAACATTGCAATATGACAAAATAGGACTATAACAACACCAGTATGCCTTCCATACAGAGGGTTGTACTCTTGATAAGTTTACGGTAATTATTCCGAAAATGGTTCAACAGAACTTCTTGGAGCTCCTCTGAAAATAAAATGCAAAAGAATGTTACTTGTTTGGTATGTATCATGGTTAATTTTGGCGTATCCATATTGTAACTTGGATCGACTTTGCAAGAAACGAAATTATAATAAAATTATAATTTCGGAAATTTTGCGACTGACGGCTGTAGCGGTTGACCAATGAATGATTGTCAAATTGTGCTTTCGTGTGTAATACCTGCTAAAACCGCTGACATGTCTTTCGAGTCGCCGACCACTGAACCGTTTTCACACACCTTTAAAGGTGTATACCCGCCGATAATAAATGTATTTATGCTCTAATTCGCTCCTCTGAGCATAAATCATTTATAAACTCCATGCTCACACTTTTAAATGAAAAACAAACAACATAATAGATACGACTCAAAATTTGCTAAGGATCACCTTTTTGACATTGCATATTTCAGTCCCATTATTATCATATTAAAATCATATTTCCACTAACGATACACCTGTACAGGGACCTCATAATTGTGTAGTTAAGTTATCGATTTGTCATGTACGCCTTGCACGATAAGCGCATGGAAAAGCATACCCATGGAAATTTGGTGTTTTATGGCCATGTGCTTTCACTTAAACGTGTACAAGCGGTAAGACTTCTATCGTTTTATTGTAAAACTGTGTTCGAAATTATCAAACTATGGCAAATCGACAGGTTAGACGTCGTCTTAGTGAAGATGAGATGAACAGGGGTATTGGAATGTTGGAGGCTGGCCGTTCACAAAGGCACGTTGTCAATGTCCTTGGGGTATCCCAGAGCGTTGTCGCCAGGACGTGGAACCGATTCCGAACGACTGGAAATGTCTTGCAGGGCCACGCCGGAGGTCGGGAACGTTCAACGACTCCAGCCCAGGACCGATTTATTGTCCTTCAAGTCAGGCGTCAACGGTTCTCGAACGCTACGACCTTACGTAACGACTTCCAGAATGCAACTGGTGTGCGTGTAACAGTCTTCTCAGTTAACTTTTTCTTACTATAGTCCTCAGGACTATGCTTTGTGACAAAAGTTATAGTCCTCGTAGAATTTTTATAGTCCGAGCTTATTTGAATTGTATCTAAGAGTATTTGGTAAATTACTTAAGGACATCTATCCTTCTTAAATCATTATCCTGGTATTCGTCTTGAATGTCCAGAATATGCTATTTAATATCATTTTGACACTTAATCATTTAATTCAATTATTTCTTTAGCATTGGACCAAACTTCTACTGTCAAAGCTTTCTGGGCTACATTCAACTAGTGATATGTAATGGTCAAAAACATGGCAACACAATTGTTACAAAAAATTGGAACAAATTCAATAAACCAGTTGTATTGCAATATTTTCTACCGAAATGCAGTTTTGCAATAAGCAATTTGAATTTATTCACCAGTCAGGCCAGTAACTTTACAGAAGTTACTCGCCCATAACCAAAATTACTGACACAGAAAACAAAACCCAAAATTGATATTTACCAAGCTTTGCACCTTCAACAAACCATAGAATATTCGTAATACTATATAATATATGTAATATCATATACCAAAAAATATTCACTTATTCAATTCTATAATTAGTGGTCGCTTCAAGCTCAGCGTCCAGCAAATTTATTTAGCATGTGGTAGCCCAGTGGGCCACCAGAATTTTCTGGTAGCCCAGTTGCTACTTTTTCTTAAGCAAAATCAAAATTTAACCTGTCATTAAATATGTCATAATTATATTTATCACATAACCTGCGGTCCAGGAGTGCCGTAAACCCGTGCCGGAAATATCGTTCGGCACTGCCAAACCGTGCAATAAATATTCAAATTAGCCAAATCACTATACTTGCATATTTTGTATTACTGCGCTACTACGATATTTGTAAACATGGTCGACTTTCGATTCGTAATGATTTTATTAATGAATAAAATGATGTTTGAGTAAATAAAATAACGATTTTATGTTTTTATGTTGCATTTTATCGCCAAACGATTAATAGAAACATGCATTACTTTTTTGTGCACAGTAGTGAACAGTCTACCCTGGACGTCTTGTACTGACGTCATCTTGACGTCATCCTGTAGTCTGCTTCATTTTCTGTGGTCGTTTTTACGGTTATGTGATAAATAGAATCTTACACTCGTGCTCATCCTTTACCGTTTTTATTAAACTCGTTGACAAAAACAATATGACACTCGGCAAAGCCTCGTGTTATATTATTTAGTCAACTCGTTTAATAAAAATGGTAAGGAATGAGCACTCATTCAAGATCTTCTATTTACAGAATTATAAGATAACATATCTAGGTGCTAAAAGTCTTGCGCAAAGCATATCCGAATTCAGTTCATGTCCGAAATAAGCACAATTAGACGCTCCATAAACACTGCACAGATTGATTTCGCAATCTGTTTAAGCAAGAAAACCTTTTCACGACACTTCAGTCTGCGAATTACATCAAAAGTCAAAGCCCGAGGCTGTAAAATGGCCCGAACTATAAAATCTCCTTTGTATGTATGACCAATCTGTAAATCCTGGGGAACCTTGTAACTTGTTCCTGGGGAACCTTGTAACTATACTAAAAATAAATCATTCGCAGAGGCATGCGAGACTATAGTAGTCATGTGACCAAGAAATGCGTCATTAATTCCTTGCGACGAATTTCCTTTCAAAAAATTACACAGCTGAATGGCACGCGGGAATGACGTCACTAATTGTGGAATGTGTCAATATCGTGCTCAGATAACGCTAATACGTAAGTGGCATGTGACTTTGGTGTACACATTATACTGATTAGGAAATACAACAAAAACGGAACCAAAACAATATTGGTACCCGTTTAATATATCGCTTTGGATGTCTATTTGCGAAGAAAGCCGAGCAACAGTAATCGTGTGAAGTCATACAGCGGTTTGAATGTTTATTCACTTATTTTGTAGTTACAGTGAGGCGACGGCGCTGTCTAAAAAGTTCTCCATTAATTTTTCTTCACCATCATCTACGTTCATTGCATGTTAACGGAAACGGAAGACAAGTTGTGTGCACTTACGAAAAAGCAGCGTTTTGATTGGTTAAAATTCTGGTATGATTTTCCCAAACGTCATTGCGCGCGAATAATTATAGTAACATGGAAAAACCCATATTTATGATTTCCCAAAACTCTATAGTCCGGTAGGACTACACTCACGGCGGAAGTTTATAGTCCGGGACAGATTTTTATAGCCTCGGGCTCGGACTATACGCATTTTTCGCAGACTGAGTGTAAGCACACAAACAGTTAGAAACAGGTTGCATGATGAGGTCACAGAGGCCAGCGATTCGCATTCCAATGACACAACGCCATTACAAGAGCGTTTGCAATGGGCGCAGACTCATGTCACATAGACAGTTAATGATTGGACCCCGGTCCTCTTCACTGATGAGTCAAGGGTTTGTGTGGACTTCACAGACAGACGGGCTAGGGTTTGGAGAAGTGCAAATGAACGCTTAGCTCCAGCATGCGTTGCAGAGCACGACCGCTCTGGTGGGGGTTCAGTCATAGTGTGGGCGGGAATAGGCGCTCAGGGGAAAACGGACCTAGACATAATTGAGAACGGTACACTGACGGCAGTAAGGTACGTCAATGAAATCTTAGACGTCCATGCACGCACGTACGCTGGCGCAGTCGGCCCTGGTTTCATTCTTATGGATAATAACGCCCGTGCACACAGAGCCCACATCACAAACCGATATCTTGAGGAGGCAACTATAGTCCGCATGGATTGGCCAGCGAGGTCCCCGGATTTAAATCCAATTGAGCATGCTTGGGATATGCTGCAGAAAGCCATTTCTTCACGCCACGTCCAACTAACAACAGTTCAGGAGCTAAGACATGCACTCGTACAGGAAATGGCCCAGATTCCTCATCATAAGGTCCGTAGGCTCATCAGCAGCATGCGGCGGCGATACCAGGCCGTAATTAATGCCCGCGGACACCCTTCTCGGTATTAAATATGCTACGCCAACCATTTCCTGATTTGCAAGATTTTTTTAATTTCACTATGTGATCTCCAAAATGTTGATTTCCATCCACCGCACACTTTCCGCAACAGACACACGTCGAGGAATACTTCCATTGTCATTATTTTCATAAAAATCAATTCCGAACTAATAATATTTAATTTCTTTTAATCAATTTTCATATGTATTACAAATACACAAAAGTAACGCACTGTAGAAAAAGTGATCCTTAGCAAATTTTGAGTAGTATATTTAGGTCTGTGTCGCCGGGAAGTCCTCGAAAAAACAAAGAACTGGACACCCATGCATGTTATTTCCAAGTTTTATTATTTATAACTCAATTGATTGAGAGGAATGATTGGATCATTGCTTCGATATAAGATATGCAGTACCTAAAATGGAATTCAAAAATCCTCTCATAAACCCAATGTTTTTTAAATAATCTGTCTGAAACACTGTTCATAGCACTGACTGTTGTGCCTCCTCGCCTTAGACTGTGAGCCCCATATTTATCTGAATCTAAGACTGGTCCATGATATCCACTTGTTGAACTGTGATATGTAGCATTTCCTAGTGTTTTCCGATTTGCTTTCTAAAACGAGACGACATAAATCGTTTTGCAGCGAAGCGAGATTTTGATTTCCCTTTAATGAATGTTGGAATTCTTTCCAAGCCCCGAATTTGAAAATATCTGTAATAAGATAATAGAAAATCCGATCAAGTAATATAATGAAATTATATATTGAGATATAACCGCCGATATTTCTTGTGTCCTTCCTATAAAACATGAAAACCACTCATTGTAATCACAAGTTTATATCTCGAATTTCGAAATACCGATCCCTAGGCTGTGCGCCACTCGTGGGATGAACTCTCCAAAATGAAAAAAAAACCCACTTTCCAACACCTCTGTTTATCTATAAACAACTCTGTTCCCTGTTTTTTTAATATTCGCATGTACAGTAATATACTCCAATTTTAATCCAAGCCAATACTACTCGTATGGAATGTTAATCTCTATAAACCATTTTCGATGGTTCTATTAATATTAAATATATTTTCGGCTTAAATCAATTATTTAACTCCCTTCGTTTGTGTGCATATATGCGATAAGACTTAACTTCCGGCAAAACAAACCGAGACTAACAGCAATACGTGCTTAACATGTTTTATTGTGTTACATGTTCTGTATGAGTATTCGATATGAACAAAATTTTCGGGTAAACTGATTGTTAACCCCAAACTCTGGATATGTTTTGAATAGAGCTATCAATGAAACGGTGTGCGCGCGATTTTATTTTTGTGTGTGAGACGATGTATCTGTGCGATACAGAGAAACCACGACACTGTGTCCAATTTGATGGCTAGGATGGTGCCTTGGATTTTTTTGGATCCGAAAATTGTATTTTTGTTCCTGAATTGAACGAATATGCTTGAGTCATGAAATTCTAAGACGTCTTTAACGTACGGTTTCCAGGCTAGAGACGCTGATGACTGCCACCTAGGAACGATAAGACACCAATGGGCTCGACATTGTATTAAGTGCAGAAGCCTTACAAGCATGATGAACTGGGGGTACAACCAGTTATTTTCCCTTGCCCCGTCTTGAAAAAAGCTTTGATCGCTTCACTTTCTGAATCTCAAAACAATGAGTTGTATCTTGGAAGAAGCTTTTTTTAGCTATTAGCAAATCTGTATACTGTAAATGGACCCCAACGACTGCTGATAAATCGGTGAAAAACTATGAGAAACGCCCCAGTCGTCTACATCTATAAGCTTAGAGTAATAGTCAGCAATTTCGTTTTCTGAGCGTGGTATCCAGAGTAAAGACAAGGTAATGTCGCGCTCCATGCAAAAATGAAATCCTGACAATGCCAAATCATGTAGGTAAGGTTTCGAATTCCGGTTTGTACAATTAGCTCGCAATTTTTATTATCCGTAAACTTCTGCATGTGATTGTTTGCTAGAAATCTTGACAGAGCTCGCAATCCCCATTCTATACACTTAAGTTCTCTCCATGTGGAACTATATAACCACTGCCGGGGTACCACGCGATCTGAAAAATTCGGTGAAAATGCAGCACACCCTAAGTTGCTGGCGTCGGAAAACACTGGAATACTAGTATATTCCTCGCAGGCCGGGGAAAATCTCTGTGATTGTAACGATCAACGTTTTCGAACCAAAACAAAAGTTCGGCATGGACTTGTAAACCAACTACAATTTGATGGATTTCGTCTCAGTGTCTGTTGTCATTGATGGTAACGTGAATGTTTCTGGTCATTAAGCGAGAAAGTTGACCTAACACAAAATGCATGGAAGATAACATTCCGGCGATTTTTGCCAATTTTCGGGGTGAAGATTTCATTAAATTGAGTAATAATTCGTAAATTGCCTGTTTCATAATCTGAATTCTTTCGGCAGTAACTTGAAGCGTACCAGACTTGAGGTAAAAAACGTGACCTAACTCAACTACCTAATAGCATGACAACCTATAAGCCCAACAACCTATAACCATGACAACCTGTAAGCCCAACTACCAACAAGCCCAACAACCTATAAGCCCAACTACATATAAGCCCAACTACCTATAAGCCCAACAACATAAAAGCCCAACTACATATAAGCCCAACTACCTATAAGCCCAACAACCTAAATGCCCAACTACATATAAGCCCAACTACCTATAAGCCCAACAACATAAAAGCCCAACTACATATAAGCGTAACAATCTATAAGCCCAACAACCTAAATGCCCAACTACATATAAGCCCATCAAACTATAAGCCCAACTACCTATAAGCCCAACAACATAAAAGCCCAACTACATATAAGCGTAACAATCTATAAGCCCAACTACATATAAGCCCAACAATCTATATGCCCAACTACCTATAAGCCCAACAATCTATATGCCCAACTACCTATAAGCCCAACAATCTATATGCCCAACTACCTATAAGCCCAACAATCTATATGCCCAACTACCTTAAGCCCAACTACCTGTAAGCTCAGCTTATACGTGGAAACAATAAATGTATTACAAAAAAGCAAATTTAAACCTCACAGTGTTTAATGTCAGCCACATAATTAGACTTCACTCATTGACTATAAATACAGATAATTTAAAGCTGGACACATATTGTTGACTTGCCAGTTTTATAACCAGGCGTCAGGTTGATCAATATGATATTGTATACCTTGGTGATGTACTCCGCAGGCAATGCTTGTAGTTAATGTTTCAGTAAACAAACCACACAAAAGACAATAAACAATAAACAAAATGAAATGTTTTATGGGCGTATATTTTAATGACATGTGATTAAATCTTTGTATTCTGGAATTGACATCTAGTAGGCAATGTTACAATAATAAACTCATTATTGGCTTACTGATTTGAACTATTTCAAAGCTTTGCTTTTTGTACATATTATATAACCCTGGTTTGTATGGTGTTTTTTGTACATATTATATAACCCTGGTTTGTATGGTGTATAAGGAACTACCAGACAAATGGTGGAAAACACAGAATGGTGCAATTGTTAATACAAAGTTGTTGTGGTTGTATTTTTGTATTTTGTCAGAATTTAAGTCAGGACTTTATTATAATGCAGCAGTAGCACTTAAAGCCGGGATTAAAGTCTTCATTATCTTAATACATGAGCAAAGTTACTATAAATCTATAACATATGAATCATTATCATGATTTGATCTAAGAAGTGTACCACGATCTTAACAAAACATCTGCGCCAAATTGTATAAACATTGGTTAACTTTAACCAAATGGTTAATTTAACCCAAGGTTAAATTTAACCATTTTGGTTTACTAACCATTAAAAAATCATTTAAACATTTAAAAAGGGCTGCCATTTTGGTACTGGTTACCGTTTACGTTAAGATTTAACCAGCATCTTAGACTTGGGTTAGATTTATTTGAGCTTTAACAAAAACAAAATTTGGTTAAACTTTAACAAAATTTTCTACAACAGCTAACCGAACATTTAACCAAAATTTTAACCAAAACTCTTATTTGACCCAGTGGTTAAAGTTAACCAAAGTTTATACAATAGAGTGCTGGACTGTTAATGTGGCGCTTTCCAGATTTAAAATGAAACACAATTAACTTGCAAGTCATAAGTTCATTAGAACAAGACAATACATCAAAACAATAGTAAACATGATTCACAAGACGAACTTGTAAAAACTTCAGTGCAAAACAGTGACAAATGCGTAAAAATTTTGATAAAATATATTTGAAAATAGCATCAATATGAAATCCATTCTCATCACACTAATTTTGCATTATCCAGTAAAAAGCGTCTATCGACAATCTAAACCGGATCACAGAATCGCATTTTGTTCATTGTGTTCATAAATAATTCTAATGAGACAACTGTTGTCCTGAAACTAATGTTGCATACACTCCCTTTTTGTTCAGTAACTGTTGGTGATTTCCATATTCTACAACGTTTCCTGAATCTATCACATAAATGACGTCAGCATTTTGTATTGTTGACAGTCTGTGAGCGATCACTATACAAGTTCTACCTTCCTGAGCATTGTCCAGGGCCGCTTGTACAACCTGGAACAACAAACACTGTATATACCCACAGGACACGTAAACACGTGCTATATGTTCATTACTGACACTGTACAGACAAATCATTACAACAAAAACGTGTCTGCGAGTTGAATGAGCAAAACTTAAATTTCATTCATGACATAAATTTTGTATGGTGAAGAAAATGTCATTGTTAATGACATAATTGTTGGGTGGTGCAGAAAATGTCATTGTTAATAACATAATTGTTGGGTGGTGAAGAAAATGTCATTGTTAATGACATAATTGTTGGGTGGTGCAGAAAATGTCATTGTTAATAACATAATTGTTGGGTGGTGAAGAAAATGTCATTGCTAATGACATAATTGTTGGGTGGTGAAGAAAATGTCATTGTTAATGACATAATTGTTGGGTGGTGCAGAAAATGTCATTGTTAATAACATAATTGTTGGGTGGTGCAAAAAATGTCGTATTTGTTCCTGACATGAAGTAACAGTTGATACCTGAATTCAAATATTGCAGGAATAACATAACAGTGTCGAAATATATTGGAGAAATTCGTTGATTGCATCAATTATTTGAAGATTTACCTGTTCACTTTCTGTGTCCAAGGCACTTGTAGCTTCATCAAGTAGTAGAATTCTAGGATTTCTTATCAAAGCTCTCGCTATGGCAACTCTTTGTTTCTGTCCACCACTTAACTGCGTACCTTTCTCTCCAACCAATGTGTCGTAACCCTGGCAACAAATGAAATAAGTTAAAATATTTCCAATTCAAATATACTTCAAGGATGTTCATGGAGTTGACCTGCAACAACTACAATTCGTTTGTGAATTATTTCTGCAAATTCTGATGACAACATATTCATTTAATTGAATGTTATGCCCTTTGCTGCAGCTAAAGTTATCATGTGACAATTTGATATGTCATAAATCCTGTACTTGAAATTGACAAAATGTTCAGTTGTCTAGTTAACTATCAATTAACTTACTAAATACCACAACATCAAGAGTTTCTAGATACATAAACGATGACCAAACTATCATCAGTGTTAAACAAAATTCTATAACAACAGAAACAAGATTGAAGTATGTAAAACATTCCGAAGATTTGTCCTATTCTTCTAGTTAACAGATGTTCGCTGCAGCTCGTTTAGTACCAAAAGACTGACACAAATATTGTAATAGATTAAATATCGTTTGATTAACATCTATTTTCCTCAGTCAAATCCCAGTGTCCCAGATTAAGTAGATTATGGAGACAGTGACAAGATTGTGAAAACAGACCTGGGGTAGATTGGAAATAAATTCGTGGATATTAGCGTCTCTTGCTGCGGAAATTACTTCATCCATGCTGAGTGGATTGTCTAGTCCGTATACAATATTGTCCTTAATGCTGCAATCAAACAGTACTGGTTCCTGGCTGACAACGCTGATGAGGTATCGTAATCTTATAAGATTTATGTCCTTTATGTTGACACCGTCTACTTCCTGTAATTTTACATACAGTAAGTAAACAACTACTGCATATATATTAGCTCACAATGAACAAAATATATGAATGTCTTCCTATCAAACTTACCTATTTAAAATGCAGAAATGTTTAAACTATTCATATGCGAAGTATGTTAGCATTAATGGGTAATGGTAAATGTCGTTTATACAATATTTAAGTTTGATAAACGTGACGTCACGTGATATACCATGTAATACCAATGACGGTAAAAATGATATAGTTGTTTTGTCGGTCAATTACAGACACATAAATCCGTGTTATTATGTCCGGGGAGGCGGACATTTTCTGGGACAGAGAGCGCGATTAACACTGTTGTTTACGTGATACAAAATACATCGCGTACCATTATACGAAACTATCAATCAACGTTTGAAGAATATTATAACATCATTAAGAATTCAATACTATGCATCATGATTTAGTTAATGTAGTGTGTGTAACGCAAAAGTTCAATAGACGTAAGTATAGAGTGTCGTACATTATTATCATCTTAGTAGAAATAAAAGGAAAACCAACAAGGTAAAACACTTTGATTCTATTTGATAAATGTGAAGATAGAGTTGTCTGTTTTATAAGATTACTGTCTTAGTGAAAAAACAGCATAAGATCAAATGTAAAACTATTAAAGTCATTGGAAGTCATAAGAGCATCACATATTAAACTCTGGGACGATATGGAGTTCAATATATGAAGGGAATTAGTTTTCTGATGGTGATACTTAAAGTGCATTTGTCTTCTATCCGGATGTAAGTAAATACATGCTTAAGACAGACAATGTTTGTCAAAGATGTTTAGAGGCATTTGGAACTTGATGTAAGCACATTTCTCCACTGGAAAAAGTATGGTGTACATTTTGTATTTCATTAATGTAGCCACTAATACTGAACAACACGACAAATCTTATGGTAAACTGGTATAACAAGGTACGATATCCACATAATAATACTGTAAGCATTACGTACATTATACCTAGGTCATGTCAAGTTACACACTTAGTATAAACTTATAAGATACTTACAATGTCGCCTTGATCAGGGTCATAAAATCTTTGCAGCAATGATACAAGAGTGGACTTGCCACACCCACTGGGACCAACTAGAGCGATCGTCTGCCCTGCCTCCACACGTATATTTACACCTTTTAACACTGGCACATCCGGACGCATTGGGTAGTGGAAATGAACATTTTTAAACTCCACCATCCCCGAAATCTTTGACTGAAATAATAATGATTTTTTTTCCTAAACTGACTAATGTTTTTTTATATCGAGATATTCTTCTGTAATGATGTTGCTTTTTGACGTGAATATTATTACGATATCACAGCGCAATAGTGTTGTTATATACACTAGTTTTGCGATATCCTGGTGACATGACAATGTTGTTGGGATATATATTTATAAGTATATTATGATACTCTGAAGCAGTGTGGTTGTGTTGGGACTATGTATGGTACATGTCAATGAACAGTCATTATATCTGATATAAACATCCGTATCTGCAATAATACAGTAAGCTGCTTTGTTATAGTATAATATTATCCTGTAGGTGATTTACCAAGATGATAGTAAAATACTCTGTATTACCAAGTACTGGCCTCTCCTGGAGAAGACATCTATCGATGGAAAAGTGTCGAGGATCTTAAATATAAGTCCACCAGCTGTAGCCGCCTTTGAATAATCTGGTAAAAACGAACTCATCTGTCCAACCACCAACCCAGTAAGGGATATAGCAAAGAATACCCTGGTAAAATTAAATTTGTATAAAAAATCTTACAAATAGATACACCCATCTTTTGCTAAGATCAATCATCCTGAAAATACTGAATATCCTTGTTTATAAACAGTTGCACAAATAAAACATTACAATCTGTTTTCATTTTTCACGAAGTTTATTTTACCAGTTGAAAATAAACACTTTGGGAAATAATTCAATCCACAGAATGTATGTGTGCTGCATTTTGTGATAATAATTTATGATATTATTACGATGATAATTTTTACATTTTTATTATGACAGGTTACATACTATTGAAATTACAATATACAAAAATTTTGAGATTATAATTAAATCTATTTTGAGATGACAATAGCATCGTTAAAATGATAATTAATTGCACTGTTCTTGCTTAAATCAAACATTCTCCAAATTTGAAGAAAGTGAAATAAAGTTAAATATAATTATGAGGGTGGTAATGTCGCTATGGCTGCTGGTGATATTAACTGTTGATATAAAATTAAAAACTTACTTGAATACATTTTCTGGTGTCATGTTACCCTCACTGACCATGTAGGCTCCAAACCGGAAACACCCGCCATAAATAAAGAAGACGATGCCTTGTGAGAACCCAAACGTTAACCCCTGAACTTGGGACATCTTCAGATTGGTTCTAAAACAACATGAAACTATACTGAACAATTCTATACGCAAACGTATAAAGCAACAATAAAATGTTGAATAACAACCAGCTTTAAAATGGAAGTTTGAAGTTTTGTTTTAGCAACTCTGTGGTTTGATTGTGCTTGTATACAGTCGTTTACAACATGTGGTGAATATTGAAACTGTAGAAGAATATTAGTATGATTTATTTAGAACAATATTTATGATGAGTACTAAAACAATTTAATCAGTTGATCAGGACTTCAGAAAACATACTAGCAGCAAATTAAACATAGGGCTGACCATCAAGTATCAGTAGTTAAAATGCCCCCATTGCTTGGAAATTTAATACAACCTACTCTTGACATACGCTATGATAAATTTTGGTGTTTCACAATAAAGAAACAATTTTTCCGTTCAATGACGGAAAGAGTGATACATACTCGTACATTGAAAACTGAGACTGCGTTGTCAATGCCATAGGAAAGATATTTAACAAATTCAAATATAATTCCGACAGTCCAGTTATTATTTTTTACACCAATAGTTATTAACACATGTTCATTGTCGATCAACGACAAACATTATAACCAGTGGATTCATCATTAAAATAGCAAGCTTAAATATTTTTTATGAAACAATTGGGTGTTTGCAATTTCAAAGACAATTGAAATCAGTTTAAATATTATACTAACCCATACGGCGCAGTCAGATAGTTTGCATATTTGTCGTAGAAATATTGCTCTCTTGTCAGAGATTGTACAGTGCGAATATTCTCAATTGTTTCACTAGCAATCTGGAAAAATGAGTTTCTAGTTTACTGTGAGACTTCTATGCAATATATATAAACACACTTTCAATGTATCCAACAATAAACATTTTGCCACTAAAAGTTCAATGTTGTTGTTAGGAGGTATCAAACTTCTGCTTAATAATATGAAATTTTCCTACCTTCCCAGCAGCTTCCAGGTCTTTATTGTCTTTTTTCTGAGTTCCCATAACAGTTTTAAGTTGTAGAGCACCGGCTATGCCCATAAGAGGTACTCCAGCCAATACAACAAGTGCTAACTGCCATCCATAGTAGAAGGCAATAACAAGAGCGGCGCCCATTCCAACCAAAGATTGTATCAAAGTAGCCATACGAACACCTGTAGCCTGGAAACAAATGTTCATAAAACACTTAGTACGTATATTAACAATCATCAAAAGAAAAATCTGCCGAGTACATATTTTGACAAGCTAGAAATGTATGAATTGAGCAATTCATTTTACGACGGTTGATAATCACAGTACACGTGGTCATCATGCTATAATAAAATAGTAAGCATGGCCTGATGTCAGCTAATCAGTGAGCTTATAAAACCAACTAGCATAGCGTTTGACGGTCCGAGAGTTCTAATCGAATTAGTGCGTAACGAAATTCCTTCTCGCCGGAAATCAAAGCGGACTTTGAAAGTTGTTAATGCACAATTTACTCTAACAAATGATACAGCAACTAGATAAGGATATGTAATGACATAAGACCACACCGACCTCTGTTGACTTTAATGAAAGTGATGTCACTGTCGGGTTACGAAGATGTCCAATGCACGTTATGAGAAATTCCGGATAGATGCGGAAATAAGTCGGTGAAGTTTTCGTATTTAAAGCAAAGTTTTTGGCTTCGTTGCGCTTGTTGGGCATCCCATAGATTAAAAACTTAAGAAAAATTGCCATGAAGAAAAAGAAAACAATCCTAGATTTATTGGGTGAAAATGCCGAGACACCTCAAACTGCATGACTGCCGTGGTCCGATTGATGTATATGCTTTATTTCTGAAACAAGCGACATGGTACCCAAAGTTCCTGTCCATGAGCACAAGACGGTCAGTTGCACATCTCAGGGCAAAATCCGTGCAATGACTCGAGCGCGTTGCGTTGAGCTGTTGCATTACAACAGCCAGCACATATTTTTGCATTACAACAGCCCAGTACATATTTCTGCATTACAACAGCCCAGCACATATTTCTACATTACAATAGCCCAGCACATATTTTTGCATTACAACAGCCCAGCACATATTTTTGCATTACAACAGCCCGGTACATATTTTTGTAGCAAGAAGCAAGAGGAATTTTCAACCTTGTTTGATAAGCCCTATAGCCCAGATCATGTTTCACGTCCCCAAATCTCAAGGATGAATACTCTAAAGACTTGGGAAGTTATTCATATGCCCAAATGCGTAAGTTATAAGACTTTGAAAATTTACTTTATTTGGAAATCATTGTCTGGTTTCCACTTTGAAATGAAATATGGAACAAGGCTGCGTGTTGTTAGTGAATTACACCAGTGACCTACTGCACATCAACTAAAAGGAACAATCTACCACCAAGTCATGAGAACTGTGAACTGCAATCAGATATTCTCTGCCGTAAACGATAATTGTATGTACTTTACTAACAGCAATGTGATACAGAGATTTCTCGACGAAACATTATAAAACAAACATTTTATCGTACAATATTCACCAGGTAGTCTAAACAAAATCTTACATTTTTCACCAGGGAAGCGTCAGTAGCCAGTCTTGTAGTTAAGGCTCCAGTGCCGTGTTTGGGGTCATCAAAGTAAGCCATTTCCTGTCTCATATACTGTCGGAATACTTTGGAACGCAATCGCATGGTCAGCTTTTCTCCAGATACACCGAAACAAGATACCTGTTAGTCAAACAAACTCCAATGTTTAGTAAGACAAACAAACATATGTTATATTCTACATTAACATCGGTTCATACAACTATTTACGACAATCTATGTTTGCATAAATATGTTCATTTATACTCGCATATATAATTGAGTTCAAGCAATAGCGTAATTTAAAAGGTTTTCTTTTTAACTATGATCAGTTTTATACTGTGGTCAAGTTTTGCGACAGGGTCAGTTTTATATCATGGTCAGTGTTATTCTGTGTTCGGTATGACACTTTGGTCAAATTTATGCTTTGGTGGTATCATCATTCGTAGAACAATATATGTAATTCACAAGTTGTTCGCATAAAATATTTTCATTTTTGGTTTACCTGTATTGTATTTGTAAGAAATTGAATTCCGCCTAAAGCCAAAAACATCATACTCCAAAGTAAACTATCTTCTCCATTGTTCCTAAATACCTAAATCACAGAACAAATCATTACCAGATCGTTATAGTGAAAATAGAAATAGAAAATAAATATAATTTTACACATTGTACACCGGAAATAGGAAAAACAATGTAAAGTGGTCGTATTACGTAATAGCGGGATGGTCTCAATTTCGGATGAAAAGACCATTAAACAAAGAAGGAAAAAATCCGTTCTTTAAAAACATGCCCATACATGCCTGGTCTTAATTTCGGGTGGTCGCAAGGTGGGGTTTAGGCGTATTACACATTGTACTCCGCATAATAGAAAAAGAACAATATTTTACGCATTGTACACAATGAAACAGAGAAACGGAGAAACAACATTTTACACACTTTATACGCCGAAAAAAACAACAACAGTTTGTATTTCATTGGTTCATACTTACATTGATCATTTCACTGAAGAATATAGCGAATGCAGGCATCGTGCAACCATTTATTGAAGCAGCCAAACAACCCATAACAATAAATGGCCATTCTGGTGAATTTTCACGTAACATTGGACAGAATTTGGCAGAAGGAGCAGTTTCTTGCTGAAATTAATCACAAGTATTTTTTAAATATTTAAGTCATGACACTGAAACAAGATTTATTCAACGTATATTTAACGTTTTGTTAATGCAACTAAAAACATTGTATGACTTCAATTGCAATTTATTTTAATCCAAGTGTTTACGTATTTATACATGAGATATATGGTTTGTCTGGTACAGTGCTCCCTCCGAAGAGCAAAACTTGTCGGAGTCCGAAAAAAATTTGTTGTTCTTTGAAGGGAGTTGTTGTTCGGAGGGATAGGATACATTCGTGACAGGTGTTTTTGTTATGTGTATGTATGTTATTTACTGTTGTTTCTTGGAGGGAATCGGTCTTTGGAGGCGACGTTACGGGGGGAGCACTGTATATGTAAGACGATACAGACACCATTCTCATACAATCAAATAACGGATCAGTATTCGAAACCAGACACCCGTGGTTGACGTCCCATTGTCATATAGAAGTTAAATGACACATTATCATTTTTACCGACGATATTTCAATACATAAGAGCCAGTGAATGAAAAAAATGTAAGGATTTTCCCTTGTGAGTTCAAATATACATAATTATTAAAATTACCTCATCTTCCTCTTTTTTTTCTGTGGCAGCATCTTTCTTTGTTGACGTCTGTCGAGATATTTGTTTTGATAGTTGTCGTGATGTCTGCCTCTCTGTTTTCGCACCGGAAATTGTTCTCTTACGAGGAATGCCATTCACTACTTTATCACCTGCTTCTGAAGTACAGAACACAAACTGTATATACATTTATATGGACCATGTTCAGTTTATACTACTTTATTTTAGGTCAGTTGTGAAACAAGTAATTTTGCTTATACTATTCACGCTCGAGCCCGCTTCCTGGACACTACACTCTACCTCTAGACGATGCCTCCAATCATGTTTACTGGAAGTCAATAATATCCAATCATCTACATGATGTTTTCGTAAGTATTGGAAAGTAACAATTAAAAATATTTTTCTTGATATTATCTATGAAATTTTTGAACCATGTTGTATTTGAAACACAGATTTGTCAATGCTCTTACCATCCTGGGTTTCATCTTCGTCAACATTTTCACCATCTTCTTCTATCAACATTTGAACAGTTACAAGTTGATGGTAGGCTCCATTCAGCGCCATCAACTCGGCATGCTTGCCGGACTCAACAATTGCTCCTTCTTGTACAACATTGATAACGTCAGCGTTTTGAATTGTGGATAATCGATGAGCGATAACGATGGTTGTTCTTCCTTGTCTTGCCTGAAATAAGTTAAGTCAAACACTTGATGCTACATTTAATACTTTATTGACATTTATAAGTTGATCAGTGTCAAAACCTTTAGTCGGGGCAAATAAAACATGCACATAAGTTGCTTTAACAACATACACACGAAGTGTGATGAGACCTTAAACCACACTCAATGGGGTGTTTTGTACCTAATACATGTACTATGTGTATGTATGTCCTAACTAATCATTATATTCTTTCCAGACAGATCTTATTCTTCAATTTTGATCATCTTTTGCTTTTATCTAGTAATAATAATTTATTACTGATATTATATAAATTATACTGATAACGTGGGTTCTACCTTGTCAAGGGCTTCCTGTACAATCCTTTCACTCGTCGTATCAAGAGCGGATGTTGCTTCATCCAGCAGCAAGATTTTAGGATCCCTAATTAAAGCCCTAGCTATAGCCACCCTTTGTTTCTGTCCCCCTGATAACTGAGCCCCTCTCTCACCAACTAGCGTGTCATATCCCTAAAATAAACAACGTATAGATGAATAGTTCCTATAAACAATGTAAGACGTAGATATATTTGTATCCAGTTACAATTTGTCTGTGCTACTGGTTGTCTGATTTAACATCTCTTGTAGACATTGATTGACTCATGTTGATAAATACAAGTTTTACTGCAAAATAGACACAACATGCATTCCTTTTTTGTATGAACATTCCATGTTAATATGCATTAAATGACATCATGATTGCTCAGATAAAGGTGATTATATGTATACATCTTTATTTGATAAGTTCAAAAATAGACTAATGCATTAAATGCTAATGGTATGAAGTATGTCTGTCTTTGAAATCAAGGATAATACATTCAGTGTGGATATACTTACATGTGTATGTTACTCCTCAAGAATGTGTTAGGATTTCACGATTTTCTAATATATTCACTGACCTGGGGGAGATTTGTTATAAAGCTATATTCACTGACCTGGGGGAGATTTATGAGAAAGCTATATTTACTGACCTGGGGAGATTTGTGATATACTAGTAGCTATATTTACTGACCTGTGTTAGATTTGTTATAAAGCTATATTAATTGACCTGGGGGAAATTTATGAGAGATTTAAGAAAAAAAGCTATATTAACTGAGCTGGGGGAGATTTGGGTAGATTTGTTATAAAACTATATTTACTGACCTTGGGTAGATTTGTTATAAAACTATATTTACTGACCTTGGGTGGATTTGTTATAAAGCTATATTTACTGACCTTGGAGAGATTTGTTATAAAACTATACTTACTGACCTTGGGTAGATTTGTTATAAAACTATATTTACTGACCTTGGGTAGATTTGTTATAAAACTATATTTACTGACCTTGGAGAGATTTGTTATAAAACAATATTTACTGACCTTGGGTAGATTTGTTATAAAACTATATTTACTGACCTTGGGTAGATTTGTTATAAAGCTATATTTACTGACCTTGGAGAGATTCGTTATAAAGCTATATTTACTGACCTTGGGTAGATTTGTTATAAAGCTATATTTACTGACCTTGGAGAGATTCGTTATAAAGCTATATTTACTGACCTTGGAGAGATTTGTTATAAAACTATATTAACTTACCTTGGGTAGATTTGTTATAAAACTATATTTACTGACCTTCGGTAGATTTGTTATAAAGCTGTATTTACTGACCTTGGAGAGATTTGTTATAAAACTATATTTACTGACCTTGGGTAGATTTGTTATAAAACTATATTTACTGACCTTAGGTAGATTTGTTATAAAGCTATATTTACTGACCTTGGAGAGATTTGTTATAAAACTATATTTACTGACCTGGGGGAGATTTGTTATAAAGCTATATTTACTGACCTTGGGGAGATTTGTTATAAAACTATATTTACTGACCTTGGGGAGATTTGTGATGAAATCATGACAATTTGCTTCCTTGGCTGCTTTAAGAATTTCATCATTTCTGGCGTCAGGTTTCCCCAGTAGTATATTTTCTCTGATGCTGATATCAAACAGAACTGGTTCCTGAGACACGACACCAATCTTGTTCCGGAGGCTCTTCAAGTTCAAGTCTTTTACATTGTTTCCGTCAATTTCAACCTGTATATGATGAAGTGAAGGCTTCAAGTTAAATAATTTTAGTATACAGTCAAACTTGGGAACAAAGGCCACCATTGGGAAAGACAAAATGTGGCCTCTATTGACAGGTGACCTATCGGAGGTCAGTGTGTTCTGAATAATCAATAATGATTTTTCAAAGAATGGCTTTATTCACAGATTTTGCTGTAATTGATAATCTTGATATTTACATCATTATAAAAGTTTTCGAACAAATGAACCCATTTATGGTGATATTTATGTGAAATATGAAACCTAATGCAATAAAATTGGAAGAAAGATTTCTATACGACAGAATATGTTGAGAAGAAACTATACACATATATCAGGTTTTCAATTTTATAGTCAGAAATGGACATAAACAAACGACACGGTTACATGTTTGACGCTTAAATTATATTCGGTTGTAAATATTTCCTGATATGAATGTAACTCAACCCAAAATAAAACCTTTCATAACTGACAGAATTTATTACTGCATGCCAATAAATAAATACATCAAGAACATTTATCACGTGGATCACAAGGTTAAATGTTGAATGCTGTAGATTTGATATCAGACAAATTGATGTGAACACGAATCAATTCTATCAGTATGTTAACCTTTGTTGACGAAAATACAAACTTTTAATGTTATTCTATGTTTATGAGGTACGGAGGAAGTTGTCGTCTAGTATGTTACATCATTCATATCACTTTACTAGTTTTGTTGTGTTTACACGTGTACAGGTACAGGCATATTGTTCCGTCACATCTCTGATATCACCTAGGTTACCAGTGTATATGTAATGATACAGAATACATGCCCGGTCGAAACTAAGTTAACGTCCACCTAAGACGACTGTACAAAGGTTTTACTGTAGATCTACAATACTTCACTGTTAACAAATAAATAAAGTCACATCCACTACTTGATAGTATCCATTTATAGAAACAACTTACACTGCCCTCAACTGGGTCGTAGAATCTTTGTAACAGATTTACAGCGGTAGACTTTCCACAGCCACTGGGTCCAACCAGCGCAACTGTCTGTCCAGGTTTTACTGATAAGTTAAACTTCTTTAATACCTGCGAACACACAACAATGATCTTGTTTTATGCTCAATGTTTATTATTTGACACAATTTTGAGCAATTCTTGCAATCTTTAGTTCAGTGTGAACTATATATTATGAAGATCAGTGTGCGTTATTTGTTATGTAGATCGATGTACACTATATGTTACGTAGATCAGTGTGCGCTATGTGTTAACATAAGGATAAACAAAATGTAATATAATACATCATAGTACATTACTCATTCACTACGCTTTCAATATTTTGGAAAATTCAAAACTGACATAATTGCGCCAATATATGTTCAATTATGAGTTCTGAAACAATTATTCCACGATTGTAACACTAATATTGTTAACCTAAAAGTTTTATCCAAGCCAATATCAAAACCTTGATGTACACAATTCTCGTACTTCCAAAATACATTACGGCCCCTTTAATACATACCTGAACGTCTTCCCTTGTTGGATAAACAAAATCCACGGATTTAAAATCAATATTCCCTTGTACATCTGCTAAAATCCTACCTTTTGGTAAACTGGCGTCAATGGCGGGTTCCTAAAGGAAGAAAAATAAATAAGCACAAATTAAAAACTTGTGTAACAATACGGGTGTCGTGCTATTTGACAACTTGTACATTGTGTTCAGTTAACTTACAAGTTAAACTTAATGTATGTTATTCATTCTGATGACAACATTATGAAGAAATGAGGATCAGTTCATGTAGTATTGTTTTGTTTTTAAACTGGGCAAGATGGGCTCAACTATAAAGCTGATAAATCAAACAAGATGAAGCCTGTACTAACATTATCAATGATGTCGATGAGAACGGCCGCCGCTCCTTTAGCTCCAGCAATGGTGGCAATATGTGGAGTAATGTTTCCTATGGAAAATGTTCCAACCAAGACACAGAAAAAAACCTGAAAATATGAAAAAGCGCAACAAACTGTGAAACATTTTCAGTTAGGGATCAATAATTTGTATAACTTTAGATCAAGAGGGTTGTTCTATATGTACTTAGCAAGGAACATGTTTGTTAAAACTAACATGATTAAAACTGAAAGGAACATGTTTGTTAAAACTAACATGATTAAAACTAAAAGGAACATGATTGTTAAAACTAACATGATTAAAACTAAAAGGAACATGTTTGTTAAAACTAACATGATTAAAACTAAAAGGAACATTTTAGATCAAGAGGGTTGTTCTATATGTACTTAGCAAGGAACATATTGTTGTTCTATATGTACGTAGCAAGGAACATGTTTGTTAAAACTAACATGATTAAAACTAAAAGGAACATGTTTGTTAAAACTAATATGATTAAAACTAACAGGAACATGTTTGTTAAAACTAACATGATTAAAACTGAAAGGAACATGTTTGTTAAAACTAACATGATTAAACTAAAAGGAACATGTTTGTTAACACAAGCATGGTTAAAACTAAAAGGAACATGTTTGTTAAAACTAACATGATTAAACTAAAAGGAACATGTTTGTTAAAACTAACATGGTTAAACTAAAAGGAACATAAAAAACACAGTGATTTTTTTACCTTATATCGTGTCTCTATATTGTGTCATATTAATTGACCCTCAATTTGGAGAGATTGTCTCCCCTAGTATAACAGTAAATTATGTTCTTTAAAAGGGGAAATAACACTGTGTGAAGTATGGTTCAACATTTCTGAAGTTACAGAATGAGGCGTTATTACAATACAATATGAACTTACCGTTAGTACTGTACCACCAGACATCTCCCCTTCCATCACCTGCTTATTACCGAACCTTATAATGAGACAAAAACTTAGTTTTCTGAACATAAACTAAAAGCACAATCCAAAATCAAACAAAATATAAAGTTGAAGGTAATAATGAGGGAAGCCAGATCTGTTTGTCCAGTCGTTAGAACCGAGAGGGAGTGAGATAGAATCACGAATAAGATTTATGTTTCTCCAAGAGTGAAGTTGGTGTCCAACATCTGATTCACGCATCATGTGGACAAATGACCAATCTTTTACCTGCCGACTCAAAAGTTTTTACGGCATCCAAATCTTAGTGCTATAATGTAATTTTCACAACAGTGTTGCCGATATATGTAGAAAGAAAACGTAAAAGAAAAAATCCCTACCTACCCACCCATATTTTGGGGGGGCATTTAACCGTAAACAAATCTTTTTCGTTTATGCCTTAAGGCTAAAGAACAGACAAATTGTAGTACACAACCACGATGTATTTGTTACGTCAACTAACCTCCGTGCAAATCTGATATACTGATTATAGACACGTCTACACCTTGTTATACAAGAAAAATCAACTTTCTACAAGAGCGGGGCTAGGGCTTGTGAGATCAAACAATAAAACACACCTCTTATCAGCCAGAAAGGATCATGTTAAAATATGAAATCACGAATAAAAAAAGTTCAGCGATTATTTTGTAAAAAATGTTCAGCAGTCTTACCAAAATGCCAGAGCGTATGCACCAAACATAACCAGGTAGGTAAAACCTATACCACTCCCTGATATGTAGGATTTCTTTATTCCTAAATTCTTTCCATTTTCTAAGGATTTCTCATATCTGTAAAAACAACACGTGTTTAATAATAGCGTAAAATATACTATGAAGATAAGTGACATAAATATATAACTAATTATACTCAGATTTCATCAAACATTACTCAGCTACAAAACTAACCGAGAGAGAATAACAAAAATTGTCATATGCAACTTGCTAACACGGATTTTCTTACTGCATCTGTCTAACGCAATACATCAGACAAACAACTAACTAATAATCAATGCTAACTGATACAACACAACTAACTAATAATCAATACTGACTGATACAACACAACTTACAAATAATCAATGCTAACTGATACAACACAACTTACAAATAATCAATGCTAACTGATACAACACAACTTACAAATAATCAATGCTAACTGATACAACACAACTTACTAATAATCAATACTGACTGATACAACACAACTTACTAATAATCAATGCTAACTGATACAACACAACTTACTAATAATCAATACTGACTGATACAACACAACTTACTAATAATCAATACTGACTGATACAACACAACTTACTAATAATCAATACTGACTGATACAACACAACTTACTAATAATCAATACTGACTGATACAACACAACTTACTAATAATCAATACTGACTGATACAACACAACTTACTAATAATCAATACTGACTGATACAACACAACTTACAAATAATCAATACTGACTGATACAACACAACTTACTAATAATCAATACTGACTGATACAACACAACTTACAAATAATCAATACTAACTGATACAACACAACTTACAAATAATCAATACTGACTGATACAACACAACTTACTAATAATCAATACTGACCAAACCATTGCATGCACTACAATGTTGACCTCTTCTATGGAACAGTATTCTCTGAGATTATGAACTATGTAAACCTAAACTGAAGATATTACTGTTTCAGACGTTGTTTGTTAAACATGGAACACGATCACAGGTGTGAATAGACTTCAAAAATGATTAAAAATGATTGTAGGAATGTAACAAGTGTTTACAGATATTGACACGTGATTTATAAACCTAACAACATTGACCCACCTCTGAAGATCCTGACTTTGTCCATTAAATGACGTCACAGTACGTATACACGACAAGACTTCCTCGGCGACACTTCCAGCCTGGGCGTAGTTATCTTGCTCTCTCTTGGTGAAGGATGCCATCATCTAACGAGTCATACATACGTATTATCACATTGTATAGCTTGACTAACATGGAGGTCTGTCAACTTAACATGTCTCTCATAACTTACTAATTTGAGGGTTCAAAGTCTATGAATATTATGATTTTCAATACCTGATACCATGACAGATCTTACACTCATTTCCATTTCTTCCATTCATTCTTACAGTGTGCTTAGTTCCAAATTCGAATGAAATAATTCAGTGAACATGGGTCATACTTATAATACATTGTTCGTACTTATAAAACATTGTTCATACTTATAAAACATTGGTCATACTTATGATATAAACCTACCAAATAATTATTAACACAAGCGTACCTTGGACATGAACGCTCCACTCACAGCAAGTAGCGGCGTTAGGGACATCATGACAAGAGCCAGCTTCCAACCTTTCCAGAAACCAATAATGAAGCCGGCGAAGAACTGAGCCAAGAATTGTATGGTAAAACTAAATTTATCCCCGAGACCTTCTCTTACACGTTCTAAATCACTGAATAAAAATAGTACGACATATATCAGAGTACATGGTTCGGGATATCATATGTCACAAACACTAGTTTGATATTTAGAACAGAAATTTTATTTGATATTAATATATCGACTGAATATTCTTTTAACATACGTTCAGTGGAACACTAGGCTTAAAGTCAATGTGTTATGTAGGAGTACTCACTCAGCTAGACGAGTTGTAAGTTCACCACTTTGGTGTACATCAAACCATCCGATCTCTTGTCTCACAATGGCGCGGAAAAATTGTTTGCGAATTCTGTGCACTTGACGTTCACATGCTGCTGTCCAGCATCCAACCTGTACATCACGTAAAATATCGTCCGTAACATTATAGTGTATGTGTGTTTAAGCGCAGAAAATATTTAATACAGTTATTCATATAACTACCATACACAGATCATACAAAGTATCCATTCAACAATATGATAAATGCTTATTATTTTTGAGCCCAAAATTGATAAAATACATTACGATGACACTCCGGGTGACACTAGAACAATGATTCACTAAATCGCAAGACATTCATCATACCAAAACGTGTTGTCTGATATAAACTTATACGTCTATATCAAAGAAAATGCAAGTTTTTTATCAATTACAGTAAAACCTCGATATTAAGACCATTAATAGGACTAAAATATTGATGTTGAAATTAAGCTAGTCTCATTATTATGTTGAAAGATAGAAGTAATATTGAAATAGTGATTTTAATGAAGTGGTATAGATCTTGACGTGGTCACCAAGTGTGAGTTTAACTCTACTTACTTGTATATACGAAGCTGCAAAGACTGTCGCCCCAATGTAAATATAATACAAAGCATTCCTGGTCATATCTTCATTAAAATCATCTAAAATCTGCTGACTGTCATTAAGACTAAGTGCCGAAACATTCACTAAAATATAACAATTTAACTAAACTTGTATTTTTATGTCTACCGTCAGATGCTACCACAGATATTGAACTACACCAGGGCCCAATCAATTCAACACGAAAACAGGATTTCTACAATACAGTTTTTTATAATCAAACGTCATTACCGAAGATTATAACACTGACTAAGAAGACGAACTTGAAGTTGTTATCGTGGTTATAATAAGATTATTCACGTCAGCAACCAAATTATGATTATTGTTGAAGATCGTCGCTTAACACATATTTAAATTAGCAGACAGATTGTTCCGTTGTAACTCATAATTTTAATTTCAGATACAACTTAAAAAATAAAGAAAGACATTTTTCAGTCAGAAAATCATTATTATTTTAATAATGTCATTTTAATTGTGTAACCGAAATAATGTAGCTGTAGTGTATTGTATCAAGAGTGATGTCCCCTCTTTGGTTCAACAATTATGTACTAACAGTAAAATAAGCGAGCAGCGTAAGTATCGCAGATCTATCAAAACTAGGAATGAAATCCTGTGTTACCATTTATAAATCCGTCTGTCATATCTCCAAAAAATATAAACAGTACGGGCCAACCAGAACCGTGTACTATTGCTGCTAGAGATCCAATAATCATGAAGGCAACATCCAGACAATCTGCCGTGCGAAACTGAAATATTCAACATTAATACATGAATGATACTTCAGGATTAGTTACATATACAGAATTTTAGACTTAAGGACTCAGAACTTATACCCATACAAAGAATCTAGCGATCATAAGAAATAAAGGCGACCGTGGTCCAGTAGTTAGTTCTTGGCGATAAGGGTTCAAATCCCGGTGGCGCCAGGTAATATCCTTCTATAATAATTTTGAGGTCATGAATTACTTTATTTACTTTATTGGCAATACTGTTATGACGTCTCTACGCGCACAGTTGATTCTAGTGGCGAGGTACAATATGACTATTTCTCACCGTAGAAGTACCTAACTTAATACAATGTATATAATGCATATAGACGTTTTGTTTAAATATCGTACAATAACGCAATACAACAAACGTTGGAGGCTATACGTATTACGTATTTACCAGTTGGGCAAAAGTGGCTGATTTCTTCTCCTCCTTCTTTTCTTCATCTTTCTTGTCTTCTCTGAAAATACAGAAATGGTCAGAAACCTGGGTAAAGCCTGTTTCACATCAGCCGTGCGATTTTGTTTCGTGTGATTTTAGCCGCAAGCACAATTGCTTCATAATCGCACCCGTCGCACATACTGCAAGATTGCAATGCGATGTCCGTACGGTGTCCACACGGTTAACTCATGAACCGTACGGTGTACGCAGGCTGAATGTACTAAAAACAAAGCGGTGTATTCGCACGTCTGTCATGATCGAGGAACTGCCGTACAAGAATTTGAAAGAATGCCGTACGATGTTCGTGCGATTGCTATAAGAGTTATCTCCTCTTATCCAGATTTGGGTGTATACATATATATATATATATATATATATAAAGGTATGCGACAACAACCTCATTCTGCAGCAGGCCTGGACAGAGTCATTTATGGCTATCCAGGCACATAGGATGCGTGTAGAAACTTGGGTGTTACTGACAAATTTTATTTCAGGTGATTAATTATAAAAAATGTATTCACCCACATCTCAATTCATCACAGGCCAAACATAAACAAATTTGTCTCGTTTATATCATCTAACATCTACGGAACAGCTACGGTACAACTTCCATGCGAACTCCAAATACTCGCCCAAAATCGTAAAGAAAATGAACATGCGGAAAAACCAGCTTGCGAAGTCTGCGGCGTTGCGAATTTGTCAGAGTCCTTGCGAAATCCAGTAATTTGTCAAAAATGTACGGCTGAGGTAAAATAGGATTAAGTCAGTCGTACACATGTATACAGCTTGTTAAAAGTCAAAACTTTGGCATATGTAATTTATGTTAGACCGCAACTAGAATACTGCTCAATAATATGGCACCCTTGGCAGAAACATCTAACCTATAAAGTTGAAAGTGTACAAAGAGCTGCGGCTAGATATGTTTGCAATAATTTTGATTTCCAAAGTAGTGTCACACAAATGTTACACAATCTTGGCTGGCCCTCCCTAGAAAGCCGCAGATTCCATTCCTCTCTTATACTTCTCTACAAAATCCAGAACAACCTTGTTCATGTTGATCATAACCACCTCATCCCAACTAGAAATTTGAACTTCCTGATCCCCCAGTCACGTACCCAGTATCACCTTAACTCCTATTTCCCTAGAACTATAAGGCACTGGAACAGTCTCCCATACCAGGTCAAATCCAGTCCCAGTCTAAACATCTTCAAGGAAAGGCTGGAGACAGCTCCTTTCTAACTCCCTATATGTTTTTAATCTTAACCTTGCACTCATTAGTCTGTAAACTTTTATCTTTTAACTGAGCACTTAATACTTTTTAACACAATTTTCTTGACAAGCGCCTCCCAGTTATAATCAGTATTGATTGATCGGGAGTATCATGTAGATGTAGATGTAGATGTAGATGTTATATTTGAAAAGAAGGGACTTTACATTCTTATCCCAACTAAACCCCGTTTTGCCATTTTTCAATAGAAAGATAGCCATTAAAAAATAAAACGAAAATAAAGACAAACAACAGGGCCATGATGTCTTGCATCGCTCATCAGAATAAATGTAAGTTAACTTGTTACTAAAAAGGTATTAATGGTACACTCCTGGGCATAAAAAGGGGAACAATGGTAAACTTAAAGGACCATGAAAGGATACTACAAAGGAATATTGGTGATGACCGGAGGATGCTATAGACCAAATTTGGTGATGATCCAACCATGAAAAATGTCGTTTTAAGGTACATGTATGTCTATTTATAGCTCTGACGACCCCTGAAAATGGTCTACTAAATTTATTTGGGCAAAATTGAAAGAGGACCATCTAAGGATGCATTAGGGAAGATCCATGCATTGGTTCATACGCAGAAGACGTTAAAATTATTATTATTATTAGCTCTAACGGCCACTAAAAGGGGCCAACCATTTTAACTTTAGCATATCTGATAGAAGACTCTCTAAGAAAATGCTACAGACCAAGTTTGGTGATGATCCATCCATTGGTCCGCGAGGAGAAGATATATAAAGATTACTCTATTTTTAGCTCTGGTGACCCCTAAAAGCGGTCAACTGGTATAATATGAGCAAATTGCAATTAGACCGTCTAAAGAATTCAACACAGCAATTTAAAGCAACTCTGAGCAGTAGTTTCGTTGGAGAATACCATTGTTGACGACGGACATTCTATCAGAATGGTCTTGTTTTATTTTGAGTCTTAGACGGCCCACGTGTTATTATTAAATGCCACATTGAAAATCAAACTATTTCAAGATGTCAAAGATGCCGTTTCCCACATGGGAAGTTATCAAACAGGCCGCAGCAAATCAAAGCATATCGAATATTATGTGGTACTTCTTCAGTATTATGGAATATTATATTGCACGTTTGTTCATATTGAATATTATATTACACGTTTGTAGCATATCGAATATTATGTTGCACGTTTGTAGCATATCGAATATTATATTACACGTTTGTAGTATGTCGAGTACGATATTACACGTTTGTAGCATATCGAACATTATATCACACTTTTCTAGCACATCGAATTCTACTATACACATTTATAACACATCGAATATTATGTCGCACGTTTGTAGCATATCGAATATTATATTACACGTTTGTAGCATATCGAATATTATATTACACGTTTGTAGTATGTCGAGTATTATATTACACGTTTGTAGCATATCGAATATTATATTACACGTTTGTAGCATATCGAATATTATATTACACGTTTGTAGCATATCGAATATTATATTACACGTTTGTAGTATGTCGAGTATTATATTACACGTTTGTAGCATATCGAATATTATATTACGCGTTTGTAGCATATCAAATTCTACTATACACATTTATAACATATCGAATATAATAATCCTTCAATGGTATTCCTTGTATTTCTGAGCATAAACAAATTTGATAACACCAAGTTGAATTCAATAGTCGGCATGATGCAGAAAATTTATCACTAAAATAAATATGATAAAACTACGTTAAGTAAACTGAACTTTAAACTCAAAGTGTTTAAGGCATTTTTTATTCTACAACCTTTATTATAGAGGTGGCTAAATGCATATCTAAGTCAAGTGGATCATATTGTAACACAACGGATCATAATATAGCAAAACTGGCTATAATTTAGCGCAACGAATCATAATGCAGCACAACGATTCATAATGTAGCACAACGAATCATAATGTAGCACAACGATTCATAATGTAGTACATTGGGCCATAAAGCAGCACACACGATTAATGTAACGAATTTATTGATAACATGGGAACATGAATTACGCAACAAATCATTTGCCTTTTCATTAGTTTTTAACGCGGTAAAAGTTTGATGTCAGATAGTAGTGAACCTTATCTATATGTGTTTGTCGGTCAATGTGTATGTGTAAGTGTAGATAAGAGCCAGTCCTATGATATCAGTGAAATATTAGTGAAATATCCATACATAAAACCTCGCTAGGTGAGGGTAAAACTTCTAGATTGATAAGTAAGCCGAAATGTCGACCCGTCCCAAGATCCACTATACAAACAACATATGGTCATAGTCGACAATGCAACATGTACATTAAAACGCCTATTATAATATATGGCGAGTTAAATTACATATTACTCGCCTCTCCGATCTTAAACTCACGTCATTGTGTTGTCGCGATTAAATACTTGACGTAAATACATGTACTGATTAGTGGTAATAATACAATACATGCATACACACGTGCCTGAAACAAAAAATGTATCAGTGAGCCATGGTGTGAGTGTTTAGATGCTATGAAATAATTCTAGGCTAAAAATGCTTGAAGCGGGACTGGGTACTTCAAGGGAACGACTTTTTTAATTGCCTTATGAAGATGAGGACAAACTATTGTCTGACTTTATTTATATTCAGTATAAGACTCAGTACAACAAACTCATAATTTTAACAAAGTAAGATCAGCCTGAAAGCTGATTGTGTTGTATATTTAATGTGAGTAAACTTCCCGATTTTATGATAACAATACATGAAGATAATGTATAATTTCCTGAAGGAATGTAAACTCACAATGACCAAGTCGTGATGAGAAAAGTTAAGTATCATGTCATTTTAAAGAAATTGAATTACATGTGCAATTATACAGAGTTATAAGAACGGCCATTCCTGGATATATCCCGATATCTATAAAACTCTGAGATATTGTAGACGGTTGAAGACAGACGTGGACTGTGTTTGAAACAAGTTCAATACAAGACCATACATCACGTATTTCCATACAAAGTTCACAGTTTCAATTACACAAGTCACCCAAAAACAGTTATAAATACTGAGAGAAGCAAACATTTAACAACACACAAGCGAACAATAAGATAACTACATTTATATTTACAAAATGTAGTTACAATTTGTTCCTAACACATCAAACGTTCCAAACGTGTCTAGTGTTCTAAACGGGTTTAGTGTTCTCACCAGGCTAGTGTTCTCACCATGTCTAGTGTTCTCACCATGTCTAGTGTTCTCAACATGTCCAGTGTTCCCAACTTGTCTAGTGTGCTCACCATGTCTAGTGTGCTCACCATGTCTAGTGTTCTCACCATGTCTAGTGTGCTCACCATGTCTAGTGTGCTCACCATGTCTAGTGTTCTCACCATGTCTAGTGTTCTCAACATGTCCAGTGTTCCCAACTTGTCTAGTGTGCTCACCATGTCTAGTGTGCTCACCATGTCTAGTGTTCTCACCATGTCTAGTGTGCTCACCATGTCTAGTGTGCTCACCATGTCTAGCGTGCTCACTATGTCTAGTGTTCTCACCATGTCTAGTGTTCTCACCATGTCCAGTGTTCTCACTATGTCCAGTGTTCTCACTATGTCTAGTGTTCTCACTATGTCTAGTGTTCTCACCATGTCCAGTGTTCTCACCATGTCCAGTGTTCTCACCATGTCCAGTGTTCTCACTATGTCTAGTGTTCTCACCATGTCTAGTGTTCTCACCATGTCTAGTGTTCTCACCATGTCTAGTGTTCTCACCATGTCTAGTGTTCTAAACATGTTTAGTGTTCTCACCATGCCTAGTATTCTCACCATGTCTAGTGTTCTTAACATGTTTAGTATTCTCACCATGTCCAGTGTTCTCACTATGTCTAGTATTCTCACCATGTCTAGTGTTCTAAACATGTTTAGTATTCTCACCATGCCTAGTATTCTCACCATGTCCAGTGTTCTCACCACGTCCAGTGTTCTCACCACGTCCAGTGTTCTCACCACGTCCAGTGTTATCACTATGTCTAGTATTCTCACCATGTCCAGTGTTCTCACCACGTCCAGTGTTCTCACCACGCCCAGTGTTCTCACCACGTCCAGTGTTCTCACTATGTCTAGTGTTCTCACTATGTCTAGTGTTCTCACCATGTCCAGTGTTCTCACTATGTCCAGTGTTCTTACCATGTCCAGTGTTCCCAACTTGTCTAATGTTCTCATCATATCTAGTGTTCTCGCCATATCTAGTGTTCTCAACATGTCCAGTGTTCCAAACTTGTCCAGTGTACCCATCATGTCCAGTGTTCTCAACCTGTCCACTGTTCTCAACATGTCTAGTGTTCGCAACATGTCTAGAGGTTTCAACATGTCAATCATAATACAGTTATTTATTCATATCATAAATTTATCGTAAAGTAACCAAGCTGCAGCTTCCGTAGAGAAGCCAATATCTTACATTCATTATATGTCAAACCCATACATAAAACATGCTTGAATATTGAGAGTAGTCTCCACATGGAATATCTGTTTGGTTCTAGCGTACATCAGTGAAATATAATAAATTTTATCCTTGGTCTGACAGTCTATAACAATCCATTCCTGTATAGACTCTCTCGTGATATCATTCAACAAAATACAGTTTAGGATCAATCTCTAATGAGACAAATACATGTTTAATGAAGAACATTGAGAAATTATCCATTCTTTAATAAATGTAATTATAAAAAGTTACTCACGTTTCTGTGACACCGTTAGCTTTGACGTCCAGTTTTACATCTTTAGACATGGTGGCTATATAACCTTACCACGTTTTGTATCAAAAACTTACAATTAAGTGAGATTCAAAGTAAAATTATTTGATCGTCTTGTTAAAATCGTTGTTTAAGTATCCCAAATTAATCCAACAATGTCTGTTATAATCCCACTCAAGAAGTGAAAAACAAACTTATATTCTTGCCGGACTTAACCAAAGTACGAGGAAATATTCGTCAGTTATTTCAGTTCAGATAACAAGTGAAATACTTGGCTCTCCATGTCTCTACTCATACAATGAATCGTTCTAACACAATCCCTAGCACCGCCACACTAATGTAAACAGCAGGATGATAAGACGAGTGAGGTTATGATCAATATATCTAGAGAGGGCAGTCGTGTAATGTATGATACAACATGGATACTTTTAACTAGGCCTTAGTGAATGGTGTTTGGAACACCGTATTTGTCTGCTCATAATGACTTAAGATATAATGATTGATGCATACCTATTGTAGAATAACGTGGACACCACCCTGAATGACTTGAACGTGTCACCTCTAACCAGAATTACAAGTATATTAAGCAATGTAAAAGAAAATAGAAAGGCTGGTAATGTTAAATCATTAATGGGACTGGTTTGGAAATTAAAGACACTCGTGTTAATTCTGTGGTATATCAAATTAAAAAAAACAGAAATCAAATTCACCAATACACTGGTACACGTAACATATTTCCGCTGTCTGTTAACGTTGTTACAATTGTTATAGATCTAAAGACAGTAAACAGGTGTCTTGGAAAATAATTATAGTGTTTTGATGATTCAAACACCCCATGGTTATGTTGAAAAACAAAGAATTCCTACACTTAAAATATAAATCAATTTAGTTTCAATTACAGTTAAACCAACCTTCACATAGATTTCGACGTAGTATAAAATATTTCACTATTACTTAATATTTGAGGCCGCGGCCGTGATCCAGTGGTTAATGCGCTGGACTTGTTACCCGGAGATTCGGGTTCGAATAAGTACTGGTTAGTATACGGTCCAGGAAAACTGGTTAGGTCAACCGGTCGCTGTATATAACTGAACAATTGTTGAATAGCGGCGTTAAACCCCAGTGACAATAAGTCACATAAAAACAAACACTTAACATTTAGGATCTAAATGACTTGTAGTCGTATATTGATATAAGGATTATAGCCAATTCTGAGAGTGAGTGGATATGTGAGGGACACGATATGATGTGTATAAATTACATCTGCGACGGTACGATATATATCGTGATATATTCGTCCAAGATAATAAAAATAGCAATATTCGCCTCCCATCTAACACAGTAAAACACGATGATACTGAACACATACAGTAGTGAAAACCGGATAAAGTGAGAAGATTATTTTACCAGATCATGTCTTTCTTTATTTCAGTGTAAATGATACAGTAATATTTGAATTCCGGTCCCCGGGAATCTACTATAACCGTGCTCTACTGTAGTACGATTTAGTATATTTCTCACGATCCGCTATGAATCACAGTATGTACATTAGGGGTGTAACGGTCAGCCGATATACTAAACTGGCCATACTAGTTGTCTCTGTACACCAAAGTCACCGCGAAAGGTCATACCCTTCCATGAAAATTTGACAAAAATGTCGATTTTCCTCCATATGTGGAGAAGTTGCCGGCTCCTTGTGGAAGGGTAAGTTAGTACTGGTTAGTATACAGTCCGGGAAAACTGGTTAGGTCAACCGGTCGCCGTATATAACTGGAAAATTGTTGAAAAACGGCGTTAAACCCCAATACAACCAACCAACCAACACCAGAGTCAATGGGTACCAGTTTACCGATATACCGGTTAAAATTGCAATACGGATTCTGACGGTTTTTACGGGTTCGTTTTTCTCTGAAACGGTTTTTGTAGTCATGGCGACGCCACCGATGAAAAGGTCTCAGAAATTTACAAACAAACAAATTCATCGCTACGTTTTCATAAATGCCGGAAGATGCGCAGAAAATGCGACCGTTATTCCTACCCGTGTTTGATTAGTAGACATATATCAGCAATTTTCTTTACTTTCTGCCTCCATCATTAACTTTTAAAAGTTTACTTGTGCAATTGATTTTGCTCATCAATTAAACGCTATTTCATTTCTTGAATCAAAAGCTTCTATAAGTACACACAAGCTTTTCTACTTACAATCACGTGACGCCTCTTATCCATACAATCGCGTTGAAAAATAGCACCACTGGTTCTATAAGTCTACGTCGCAGTTTTGAGATATATTGCTGGATTCTGGTGGGAACAAAGAAAATCAACTGGGGCTACTAGTCATTTTTGTTACCGCATGTGTAACAATGACTCACGGAACGCGGACTGGGAAAATATGAAGAACGTGTGGTGGATTCCTTTCCCAAAACCCAAACGTTATTTGAAAAGAAAAATGTCAACGTTTGATACGTGCGTGCGGACGAGAGGATTTCACGACGGGAAAATGTACGCAAATAGATTTCTGTTTGTTCCAAACATTTCGTTGGAGACAAAGGGCCTACGTTAGAACATCCTGATCCAATTCTGTCTATGTTTAGTCCATTACAAGTAAGTTTATTTACAAACTGGACTGATAGGTCATGAGGTCATTTTCTATATCGATGTTCTAACCTGTGTATATTGTTTCCAGATCAAACATAGTAACTTCAATAATATGACCGATGTAATTTCGATTTGAGCTAGATTCAAACCGCCCCAAGTGTATTTTTAAAACAATCATGTGGGACTTTGATCAATTTTTCTGCAAATCTAATTAAATGTTCCGATCCGAAACGGTCCCAAACCAAAAATGTCAATTCGACATAAATCAAAATCATCATGTCTTCCGTTGGATATTTTTAGTTTTGTACAGGATAGATTAAACATAACAATTTATATGTTACAGATTTTCTGCATTAATACACAAGTACTTTAATAATTATGGAAAACGTCATTGCCATTGCATGTCAGTTGAAAGTCAATATAATTGCCATTGATATTTGTAAGATGCACAGTTTGTATTACAATATTTACCCTGTAAGGTTTTATCTTACAACTGAATTTTAAAATTATATTTTATATTTTGCACATCATCAGAACTCACATCTCGTGTGATACGTCCTCTGAGATATAGATTGATAGATTTGCTAATAATGTTTCAGAACTTCTTGATTAATTTCAATTTCAGAGAGAAGTTTAGTGGAAAAGGAAAGCACCTACGCCAAGAGCGCAATCAGTGTCAAAACGGAAATGTTTGAAGCATCACAAACACTACTGTCTCAGCATGATGTTCCCCAGCAGGAGTTATCTGATATTACTGATGCTCTTCTTTCTCTCCAGAACACAGACATTGGTTCATCAGACCCATAAATGTAATCATTTTTTTTCTTGCAAAAGTTTATGATTTAAATTTGCACTTTCAGTTTATTTTTATACTCGTTGTTGTATTGGATCTAATATTTTTCCCAGTAAACAATTTTATTTCTTCTTTATAGACAGGGGATATACATTTATTAATTAGTGATTTAGATTTTGAAATAATCATGTTAACTTATTTAATGTTATTATGCATTAGGATGTTAATAAAATATTTTATTTCAGGACAATCCACTTCCAATTAAAATTGAGCCAGACATTGTGCCTGCTGTTTCCATTCAGGACAATTTGGCCCATATAGTGAGAGTGCCACATTTCATAAGCAGCGCACAGACAATCTTTGTATGCAATGATGTATTATCTTAAAAATCCTCACACGATTTGTTAGTTTTTATGAACAGACCACTTAAATAAATAATATATTTGCATTTTGTGTTGCTCTTGATATGGGTATATAAATTTGTTAAGTGTTTCAGTTTAATGGAGATCATTATGGAATTTCTCCTATTTTTTAGAGTCTCAAATGGCTATAGTGTCTCTGGTCGAAAATGGAGGGATATAGATGTGGTATCTGTCCATAACAAGTCAGAAAGTACTTGAAGGATTTAGTTTATACTTTACACCATGGTAAACATTTAGTGACCAAGAAACATAACTCCACCTTGCCTCATTTTTTAATTATTTCCATTTTATGTTGACATTATGCTTGTCTAGAGCATATCTTAAAACTTTTGAAGGAATTGATATGATTCTTCTTACATGGGTAGGACATGCAATGACAAAGTACCATAACTCTATCTTGTCCCATTTTCTCCCTTTCCCTACTGAAATTATTCTTATCTGGAGCAAATCCATGAAGTATTAAAGGTAGTGAGACAAAACTTAATACATTGATTGTGGTAAATGAGCAGAACAGTACTGACCAAGAATAAGAACTACTGCTCACCTGTTTTTAATTATCTCCCCTTTTGTATTCACATGTATATTATTCTTGTCTAGAGCATATCTCATAAACTATTGAAGCTTCACACTATTGATAGGTGCATCACACTTTCTAACTTTAGCTTCTGACAGTACCCTCAGTGCTTTGATTATAAATCATAGGATTGCTGACTTCATTCTGACATTTCGTTTCGAATTCGGTTGAGTCACAATACGAACATGTAAACACGGGGTTTATCTACGTCATTTTGAAAGCGTCTGGGTGAATTAGACTTTTTATGTTGGAGAACAATGGCAGACGACACCGATCATGAACTTGTGTTTTAATAAGTTGTTAAACGCTTCGTCATATGAGATGGTGAATTTCTTCAAAATTCTGGTTCAAAATATGCATTTTTCTGGCAGATATCCAATTTACACAAATCATTCAAACAGTTGTATAAAAGATCATTTGAAACTACATATGAGTTTCATATATAAATATGTATAATATTGATCCATTTAAGACGATGTACGTGAATCAATTCCCGCTTTGCTTTTCTGTGCAAAAAAAATGCGTATTGCAATTTATAACAATACGATTTTTACCGTATTGTTACCCCCCTAATGTACGGTAACATAAACCTGAAAATTGCTACACTTGTTTAATTTACTGATAGTAAATCGTTTAATGATGAGATTAATTGATAGAAAATTATGTACACAACTTCTAAACTGATAACAACGAGTGTGGGAAACATAAACCTGATCGAAATTATATGTTAAAGCGGATAAATACGAGTATCTATCGTCGTGTATCGTCGTGTATCATCGTGTACTGTCGCGTATCGATGTATCGTCATGTATCGATGTATCGTCATGTATCGATGTTCCATCAGGAATCGATGTATCGTCATGTATCGATATATCGTCATGTATCGATGCATCATCAGGAATCGATGTACTGTCATGTATTGATATATTGTCATGTATTGATGCACCATCAGGAATCGATGTACTGTCATGTATCGATGAATCGATGTATCGACTGATTCTCAGTTGTAAGTACATTTTGTATACATCGCTATGTTACATCGTCGTATGATTAACATTTAAGTCACAAATTATCATCGAAATAAAGGAAGTTCTCTCAATGTACTTCTGAGTTAGTTTATCATAGTGATAACCTTGAATTTTTTACATTTTACAGATATGGGATTTGAGAAAAATCTAAAATGTTGAGTATTCTTGTTGCACAATTCTACTATTTCACACATGAATGAGAGACCTTTATTAAATTAGTGGTCGATGTTGTAGTTTAATATTTGTAAATTATCGCCAATCCTTTCATTTATGTCTACTGATAAAATATCTCTCCCAGTTGTGGGTCAAAAACTGTGTGACTACTTTTATGGATAAACTGGTGAGAGCGTCTGGTTATAATTAGCGTATGAGTTCATTCTATATTTAAAACTTTAGCCATTCTTCCAAATATGGTCATCATGGTAAAATAGCGATGAACTAAAGATGACTCATTGGGAACTTGTCACTGAATGATGCCTGCATTTCTCTTCTTCGACTTTCTTATTGAACCAAATGAAATTAGTCTGAATCATGGTGTATGTATGAGTACCGTTCTTTATTAGATCAGAATTGTTTAAGATAACCGGAGCAGCTTGACACACTGATACCAAGTCATCAATTACCGGACAAGGTACGGAGGATTTGAATTTAAACACACCAATGCAGGCTTCTCGAAACTGCTGGAATACTGCCTGACATTTGGTCAGGCTATGATAGAATTTCTTTCTGACCAAATGAAAATGTGTCTGACCGAACATATTATTAATACTAGTAAGTGATAAATGCAGTAAATCGTGTCTGGTCCGGCAACTGTTGGGAAGCCTGCACCAAGATGATATACAATATTTGCTATCATGATGCGAGTTAGTAACGTTAAATAACGAGTTAGGAACGTTAAACATGACTGAGTTATGAACATATAGTACATGGTGTGGTTTGTACAGCTAGTCGTGAAATGAAGCGTTATGTCTCAGACCTCATCATTAACGAGGTACTACTAGCTTGATGAATGTGTTTGTCGGCAGTATGCAACTTGATGAAACTGAATGGAAGTACCAAAAAGTGAACAGACTATTCGTCACGCATTACACCTAGCACATGTTTACGTATTATATCTCGACTTGTCAGTGTTTTTCATGCAAGGATGACAGTGTAAACCACCGTGCGATAAGGAGACATAACTGTATCATTGAAGCACCACAGATCCTAGCAAGAACACTGTCCTAACAGACCGAACAGCAACAATCAGTCATGTTTTGTTTTAATTTTATCAAGGGATATAACCCGTGTGAATTCATGGAACACGGGACGGCGAGTTGTTGTTACTGGGGTTATTATGTAGTTCATTAGACGACTCACATTTTACGACGATCATTTCTAAATATAAACGAAGGATTAATATGTCAAATAAATCTGCCTAATATCCGTAACGCACGTTAGTTTTGTGTATTATATTAGGGGAGAATTTGTGTAAAACCTTGTGGTGTATATGTACTGATATCTCAATGATTAATTGCATAAAAACCCTTTCCCCAAATAGTGAATAATTCTATTTTAAAACATTACTAAAAGACAAATCTTGCATGTCATATTTCTAGATGAGTGTTTTCTATCTGTTCATGAATTGTGTTCGTGATTGCCGACCGACATAAGGCGTAATGCAAAACTGATCGTTAATTTTAACCTTAATAATGACTTAACATCCACGAGGATAGACCCAACTGTTCATTCAGCTAAATGTAATCATATAGATAAACGATATTTGGCGTTCTAGGTACGACCATATCTGTTCTAGGTGTATAATATATGTTAATAAGGTGATATGGTATACAGTGATAACTGTCACATGATACAGTCGTAGACGCGGTACTCAGTGTCACGTAGAAGTGTATTTGAAAATTAATTAATCAAACTTCTAAACAATGCACATACTAAAGATTACACAATATAAGATACAATATAAAAATAACGTAAAAAATATAATACGCCCAAAATATAAAGCGAAGTTATTTTGCATAGCTGGACAGAAATCCAAAACATGTCATGGAAGTGGTGATGGGACATACGGTCGATCTGTCAAGAAAATAAACATAGATCTTGATTTTTAAGGGATTTAGGCACCTTAATGGATCAACAGTCTTACATATTAACCACATCTTACACTGTGACCACAAATCTTACACTGTGACCACATATCTTACACCACAAATCTTACACTGTGACCACATATCTTACACTGTAACCACATATCTTACACTGTGACCACATATCTTACACTGTGACCACAAATCTTACACTGTGACCACAAATCTTACACTGTGACCACATATCTTACACTGTGACCACATATCTTACACTGTGACCACATATCTTACACTGTGACCACAAATCTTACACTGTGACCACAAATCTTACACTGTGACCACATATCTTACACTGTGACCACATATCTTACACTGTGACCACATATCTTACACTGTGACCACATATCTTACACTGTGACCACAAATCTTACACTGTGACCACATATCTTACACTGTGACCACATAAATATCGTACACAGTAACCACATATCTTACACAGAGACCACATAAATATCGTACACAGTAACCACATTTCTTACACAGTAACCACATATATATCTTACACATTAACCACACATCTTGCACAGTAACCACATATCTTACACATTAACCACACATCTTACGCAGTAACCACGCATCTTACATAGTAACCACATATCTTACACAGTAAGCACATATCTTACACAGTAACCACATATATATCTTACACATTAACCACACATCTTGCACAGTAACCACATATCTTACACATTAACCACACATCTTACGCAGTAACCACGCATCTTACATAGTAACCACATATCTTACACAGTAAGCACATATCTTACACAGTAACCACATATATATCTTACACATTAACCACACATCTTGCACAGTAACCACATATCTTACACATTAACCACACATCTTACGCAGTAACCACGCATCTTACATAGTAACCACATATCTTACACAGTAAGCACATATCTTACACAGTAACCACATATATATCTTACACATTAACCACACATCTTGCACAGTAACCACATATCTTACACATTAACCACACATCTTACGCAGTAACCACGCATCTTACATAGTAACCACATATCTTACACAGTAAGCACATATCTTACACAGTAACCACATATCTTACACATTAACCACACATCTTACACAGTAACCACATTTCTTACACAGTTACCACATTTCTTACACAGTAACCACATATCTTACACAGTAACCACATATCTTACATAGTAAACACATATCGTACACAGTAACCACATTTCTTACACAGTAACCACATATCTTACACAGTGACTGTGACACAATCTTGCCCATTGACCACAGTGTTTTACACAGAGAATGTGGCACGATCTTACACAGTGACGCATTCTCACACACGCAAACAAGAGAAATCTTACACAGTGTCACAATCGTACGCAGTAACCGTGACACAAACTTACTCATTGACCGTGACACAAACTAAATCAGTTACCACACCATCTTAGACCGTTAGCAGCAGACTTACATTTTATGAGTTCCACTTCCGGTGTAACGATCCTTCTCGATGCTAACACTAGTCTGGGTCCCTAAAAGGGGTTGCTTCTCATCCACTTCGTCCATCTTATGCGCACTTTATTTAGGTTCTTTAAATAAATATTAAGCAGACGAATACAATCACACAATGTTAAACACAGTTTAGCTGAAATAGTTTTAGTGTAAATACTTGTATAGATTAAATGTTTGTATTTTCCGATGTCGACACTGTTAGTTCAATATTAAAACTCTATACAACACTCGGTCATGTCTAAGTTTAAGTTAAAAAGTCACGCATTCTTACACACGCAAACAACAGACATTTCATCGCATATCCTGTTACAGATAGATTTTCTTAAATGAAATTTATTACAATCGTTTCGTAATATTAATTATATGTATGATGAAGTTACGCCACGCATTATCGTTATTTAGTCATACAATTAAACAGATAACCTGACTTTATATCTAACCACGAGGGGTTAACAAATTGTGACGTGAACTGATTAGATATACTTTTAATTTATTATCGTTTTGTAATGTTAATTGATGTTGCAAATAAAGCCTCTAAAATTATCTCCGCTCTGCAGATCTTCAAATAACTGGTACACGTCTGTAGTCTAGTATAGATCTACAACAACATAGACACAATGTAAAAAAACAACATATGCACAACTTATACAAAACAAATACACAAAATATAGACAACTGATACAAAACGCATTTAGCATCAGCACAGTTGGACGTTTTTATGACGTACATTGAATACCTGCTAGTAAAGCATTCAGTGAATTCTCGTTGTGTGATTTTCACTTACAAAACGTCATATTTAAAAACTATAACCATTAGCATATGGATTAAAAAGGTTCCGTTTAATAAAAGAAAAACAGAGCACGTCAGGTTTGGAACACAAAGGACACAATCCACTTCTCGGGACAAGGCCAGAACAATCTCGGTAGAAGACCACAAGACAATGCAACACACAATATATATCTAAGCTCTATGCCATCCGCTTTTGGCCAAAATTTCAAAAAGCTATTACATCCCTATTTAATCTGTGTAAAACAAGTGAACCTCGGGGCCTATTTTGACCCCATGTGTTTAACTTGAACAGTCTGAGTAGAAGGACACGATAAACACCAAATATTTTATTTTACTTAAGGCTTAGCGGTTTTTAGCAAAAAATGAAGTATTTTACGGTTTCATTCAGTAATCAATACTAAATATAGAAGTTATGGATGATTTTAACTATTTGGAAACAGTCTTTAATTTATACATGATCATTTAATGTTAATCAGCGGTACATTGTTGGAAAATCATAAAAGACATTTTGTGGTAACACTTCTAGTAAATTGAACAGGGTAAATATTATACCAAGACTTATGACACAATTGTACAAGAGAAATATTTTACCAATACTTATGACAGAATTAATTGATGTATTCGTTGGTTCAATTTTGAATTATTCATCATGAAATTTTGAATTATTCGTTCATGAAAGAATGGGGGTCAAACACATTTTAGGAAATAGAAAGAGTCCATCTCAAGTTATGTAAGCACATTCTACACGTACGAAAATCATGTTCAACCTCTATTTACGGGGACCTAGGCAGATATCTGCTATTTGTCACATACGCAACAATTCCGCTTATCAGATTTTCATCCAAGTGGATCATCGATCTATGTTAGGTACTGATAAATTGACTAAGTTCGAATCGGCAACAATCAGAAGTGATCGACTGTTTTCCGAATTCTACCGATAGTTGAATAGGAATTTATGACCCCAGGCTATCCTTATCAGGGTAATAAATCACGATCAATATATCCAGCTCTCGGATAAATGGTACAGCGATACCTTAAACTGACCATTTTAATCCCATCTGGGCGAGCATTCACCTTTAACAATAAACTTGAATAGTATTATTGCCTGTTTTTATGAGTATAAGAAAAAATGACATTACAAGGATAGGCTATTTTGATGAATGTTTGTGTGTGTGTCTATAGACTACCGGTATTACGACAAATATTAATGAAGATATAACTATATTGTTTGATTTCAACTATTTTGATTGAATCTAAAGGGAAGGGGTTAATAACTATATTGTGTCCATAGCTGTTTTAGTTTGAAAGATTTATGGTTATAAGTTAAGCTTCTATGTTTTATTTTTCTACTATGATTGATCTGATTTAAAAATACATGATATAGCTGGTGTAATAATATCCCCCTAGTCCCTTGCCTCCCTTCCCCCTATTCCCTTTCCCCTCCCCTCTCTTCCCCCTAGTTCTTCACCCTAGTACCCTTAGTCCGTCCCCTCCCCTCCCCCTAGTCCTTCCCCTTTCCGATCCCTCTAGTCCTTCCCCTTCCCCCTTACTCCCCCCTAGTCCTCCCCTAGTCCGTTCCCTCCCCTCCCCCTAGTCCCTCCCTCCCTTCCCCCTAGTCATTCTTCCTGGGTCACCTTCCCTCCCCTCCCAATGTTCCCCTTTCCCAAAGTACCCTCCTCAGAATACCCTATTGACATGCTATTTGCGGACAATGGTTTGAATGCTCAGTCATATCTTCAACCATATCTGGGCAACAATCTGAAGTTATTATGATTATGGTTATTACATAATCACCAGCACAAGATACAGCTGTCTTTTTACAAATGGGTAAAATGTAAACAATCCGTTCGCTAATCTCCAGTTGGTGATGTGTAAATTATTACTTCCATAAAGGTAAAGTAATTTCTGTCCAAAATAATTCATTGTTTTATCACAATTTTTTCGTCATGCACTATTTTAGGATTATTTCCGCTATTACGATTTATTTCAGTCACGTGATCAGGTAAATTTCTCGTGCGCGAGTTAAAATTACGTGTTGGGTAGGATGTACCTTAGACACTATATCTTCGTGTTAGATATGAATTAACACAAAAGTCTGATGGAACTTTTACACAGTATCGCACGCTTTAATTTAAGTTTGCGTACACTGTTTTAAATATAAAATATATCAAATGATTATAACTTATCTTATTAATAAATCAATCAGAAACAACGCGCGGAATGTACTTTTTTCTATCGAATCCGGGATATAATAATTATCAGTCATAATCTCCATAATTATCTCTACATAGATTAAGCTAGTTAGTACTCCAGATGTGATACCACGTGGTTAACATATGTCCCACGTGTACCTTGCGTATTAACGAAAAATTCTGACTTATATTTATGATCAATACTATGCAGAAATCTGTTACTAGGGCAACAGATAGAAGGTAAGTAGAACACGAAGACGTGTTGGTGTGCTTGTTTGTTTTATGGGTAGAATGATGATAAAATAGAAAAATATCAGTTTAAGCAAAGAGCAGATTAAAACATAATGTTGATTCTTAGAAAGATAAAAATAACATTATTACGTACCTCTCTGTTATCATTATCCCAAAAATGTGTTGCTATAATAAAATAATAACATTCACGCTGTGAGAACGTATTCCCCATGTGGCGCCTCTACAAGTCGTCGGCTGTGCTTATCAGTTCAAGTACAATCAGTGGTGTTTGGCATTATTGTTGTAAACGTTAGGCAGAATAAAAGTGAAATATTTTAGATGAAGGCTAGAGGTCACGTGCAACATCATATTTAACTAACTCACTGTGATATTTATAACCTCATTATCGGAGAAGTTTGGTTCCTAACTGACAGGGTATGTCTATGTTTTCTTTCATTTTATCTATGAATACTTGCCATTCATTGTTTTCATAATTTGATAGTCAGATATATTTTAGCCAGTTCCCGCATGTATTCAGCGTTAAAATAAACAGAAAAGTTTCAGTACACTAAATTACTACACATATTGATATATTAATTATCACATTGCCAACTGTTTAATTAGGGATATTGTTTTACCTGGACATTATAATTGGCACTCTTTTAATGTGTCTATTGTTGACAAACTAATCAACCAGCGTGACATTAACTAAATTGACAAGTTTAATTAAAGTCGACAATTATTTGATTAACGGTACTGTAATAATTGACAATATGTCGTCTTCATCTTGGCTCTTCCTGTTCCCATTCCTCCCAACTTGTAACAGTGAGATGATAATATGATCATAATGATTGTTGTATATCTACCCCGAACAACATGTCAACCAGTCACGTGGAAATACAAAATTGACAAGTTGCTGGTTATATGAAATACGTGATGTAGTATTAGACTACAAAAAAGGTGGCCATGTTTACGGTTACATGACTGAAATAATTATAGGATAATTGATCGAAAGACTTTTCTCGTTATTTTTCCAAATATACCTTTCATACTTTGGAGGCAAGATTTCTTACACCAGGTTTTGATGTAGAAAATTCAGGATCGGCACAAATATGAGGTCAGGTGACCGTGAACGTGACTTCCTGGCCTGGTATTTGGAATGTACTGTATTACATGTATTAACGTGCTGAGCTGATTGTCTTCTTTATAAACAGAGATCTTGCGTTTAAATCCTAAAATGTTGTTGTACATTACATTAATATCGTACAGACTTGTTTAATCCTAAATATAACCTAATTACTGTAGGTAATATGTAAGCTGAGATTAAACTCGGTGCCTGTAATATTGATCTTGTTTGATAATTCTCATAAAACACTTCACGACTTTATCGTAATTCAAATATTAAGCATTTTGTAAGTGTATAGCTGTTACATAAAACAATATTTGTTCAATTAAAATTATCACACACCACAATCTCATACCGCAAGGTAAAAATGAACGCTTTTTACGTGAATAGTTACCTGTGTACACGGTATAACTTACTCATAGCCTGACAACACGTTGTGTAAGATGATCCACACATACATACATGTAGACTGCACTGTGGCTGGAAATGTTCCGCACATGTGATCATATTATACTTATAAGTACTACTATCATCCCATTTACGCTAAATTTCTGAAACTGAGGACTATCAAAGAAAAGGTTAAAAAGAAATATAACGAAATACTTGATACAGTAAAGTATGTACGATGTTAAACTTGCTCATTTAATAAGATATGGTTCTTGCTGTTGTGTTCAATTCTTCAAATAAACCTGAATGTCGATGTACACTCAACGAAGTTTCTAAACGGCCACCTTCTCAAGTGCCATTTTTAAAACCTTATTTCATGTTTTATCGTAATTATGTGTTTTTAGGATGACTTTGATCAATCAATGGATGCAGCTGAATTACTTAGTTAAGGTCAATGAGATTCAAGGAAAACATTGAAATATAATGTATTTTTAGGTGTGTAAATTTCGATATAATGTTAGTAGTCTTCCAGTTTATCAAAACCTTAGATGGCCAGTTTGGGGTTCAGTGTGTGACTTTTGATAAAATCTTCACACCGGTACTGGCGGAGTTTGTCGGATGTGAAGATCATTTATACTCGTCTTCGGATTGATTCTATGTGCAGATAGTTGCTCATTATTTACGGGGACTAACACTGAGCCGTGAATCACTGAAATATTATTAATAACGGTATATAATCAGTTCCTGTGGCCTTAGATCTATTCTATCTTCAATATGTAAAGATATTCAGATTTGACATTTAATAGTGCACAGTCTAAACTCAGCACACAGTAATATGGCAAAAGTATGAGTGAGACCAACAGCATATCAATATTTAACATGTATTCTGTGGAGAAATAAATATTTACAGACATTTACAGATATTTATTAGTATTTATTAGTATATTAGTATCAGTATATACGACAGGCAAATATGTCCATCAGTACACATTGTTTAAAACAATACATACATATACGGTTAGTTATCTTATGATTAATAACAGCTTAAGATAAATTTAATATATCAGGTGTGTTCGGTGTCAAGTAAACAAAAGAAGATAATTAACATTTATCATTTGCATGCATTATATGAATATACTTACTCCCTTGGTGTCCGGAGTAAATTAATTATTCACTAATCACAAGTCACAGAACAAATAAACAACAGACAACAATATAGGAAATAGATTTTAGGATTTGGTAGCACTACCTTAAATTGACAAGTTCTTGTTGTTATGGTGAAATGGATGTTGCTGTACATAGCTCCGTGTAGGTTGTTAACAATAGTCTTTGATATCATGATTTCGGTACATCTGAAAAATACTAACATGATAAAAATATATTGAATGTTGCTATAAATTATGTGATAGTGGGCGGGTGGGTGGTGTATACTAAGATTCGAGTGAAATTAAACTTCACAATTGTTCCTTAAAATTTATATAGTTATCACAATTTTGCGCGGGATTTCCGTGCTTAAACCAAGCAATGGCGGGAACATATTGGTATGACAAAATACGTGTAACTTTGTGAACCATGAATAATTTCTATGTCATTTCGAATATAACAATACATAAGCAGGAATTGTTAAAATTCAAAATATCAGAAAAGATAAGATTGAACAAGCTGGATTATATTAACTAATATTATTAGTTAATATAATCCAGCTTGTTCAATCTTATTAGTAATAAGGTAATATACACTCTAACCTGTGTTTGCAACCACTTCCGAATAAAGGCCACACTGAAAAAAGACCATTGTTTAAAAAAACAGTGATTATTAAGAACAAACGGACCTCTGAATAAAGGTCACCTGGCAATAAAGGCTACATTTTCCCTAAGTTTCACAGGTTTGAATGTGGCTAATAATCAAAGTGGCATACGAGGGTCGTTTATTTGATTGTGTCATCGTAGTTCTTCAAGGTGCATTGTGAATCTCACCTATATTTTGTTCATATCAACCCTTCGAAGTATTTTCCATTACATTTTTCGAATTTTGAAATCCAATCTGTGAAGGTAAAAAAGTTGACTTTTCTGGGAATACCCTGCATACACTGAACAATGGCACTGCCCAGGGCACTTCTAGAGTGATATTTTTTCATACAGAAAAAAGTCACACGGGCTAAGGTCTGGGGAATACGACGGGTGGGGAAGCTATACCACCTTTTCCCTTTCCATGAAATTCTGAAATAGCTCCTCACAAGTGTCATAAATATGGCACAAGCCTTTAAGTCCGGTCGCAGGTCATCGTTTTTCATAATATTTCTTCACTTTTGACGGAACATTGTTCTTAAAAAATAGTAAAAATCATGGCATATAAAACTTTTCCCGCGTTTTGATTCTTTTTTTGCGATGATCAGTCTTACTTGGTCTTTGTGCAACCATTGCTTATTATTGTCACGTGCCTGAGGTTCAAAGTGGTACAAGTATATCATGTGGTCATCACCTGTGAGCAGTTCTGATATTCTACGTCTGTCACAATTTTTGCACTTTTTAAAAAAAGATTTTCACTCGACTAGCCTTTTGTTCTTCAGTCAAGAGATGCGGGACCCAATCAAGCACAAACCTTTCTAAGTTTTAACTCCTGAGTCAAATTCTTATGATCTGACCCATACGATTTACCAATACCAAAAGCTATTTGTTTTACTGTATGTCTGGCATCTTGTTTGATCAGATCTGCCACAGTAGCAACATTAACTTTGGTAGTTTTGGGCTGACCAGGACTTTTAAGTCAGTTTTACCATAACTGAACTTTTTGTACCCCCTGAAAACCGACCTTCTAGACGTCGTAGAATTCTCACGTATCTGACAATTCACTAAATATCTGTGACACTTAAATCTTCAGACTGACTGGGCCTTTAATATAAGCCCTAATTTCAAGGCTTGTTTCGGTGTTCATTGTATGCACTGTAATATAGCCTGTATATATGACTGCACCTACTTCAACTTTCAACAATTTTTGAAAAAATGAACAGATTACAACATTTCGCGCTATTAACCACAATCTTTTCCCTATGAAAATACCACAATTTCGAAGTGCTTCGTATAATCACGTGGTGCGGAGACCCATGAGTGACACAATTAACTGAACGGCCCTCGAAGAATACTATAATTTGGAAGAAATTCTTCAAATAATATAATGTATGAAGTTGTTGTTTCTAGTATGTAGTGTACAATTCATCATTTTAGGCAAAATGCCGATGAGTGATTTTTTAGAGAGGGGTCTGTGTGAGTTTGAAAATGGTAACTTCCAAACAGCCGAAACTCATCTAACCGCTGTAATTAAAGGAAATAACACTGACGAGATTTATGAAGCTTTAAAGAAGCGCGCCACCTGTCGGTATGAGATGAAACAGTTTGAAGAATCTATTGAAGATGCTAAGAAAGTTCTTGAAATAAATACACAGTCTACATCCGGGTATGCACTATGGGGAAATGCTTTAACAAAGATGAAAAAGTTTGATGATGCATTAGCAACGTTTAGACTAGGACTAGACATTGATAGCAATGATTTAGAAATAAAAAATGGACTTAAAACAATGCAGGCGGATATTATAGAAACTTATGAAATGAATAAAGAAACGAATACGTCTTATGATGCTGTGAAGATGAGCTCACAAGAACCTTACCCTGGTGATAATGAACTGGAAAGTTTAGAGAAGGAAATCATGGAGAACTGGGGTATAACTGGCTTCCCTCAACTAGAAGTCGGTGTGCAAGACCAGCAGAAGGCACTGAAAGCGTACTCTGCTGCGCTTCAGCTTAGAAAAGCTGGAAATGATGAACAAGCGTTGAAAAAAATGAAAGTAGGTATAGCTATTTGAAAATGATTCTAATTGACATTGTTTTGCTCGATATTTCTCGTTATTTTGCCTTATAAATTATTGGGAAAAATGCAGAAAGAACGGTTCTATTTGAATGAATTTGTATTATTCTCGTTTGGACACATATGATCATAATAGAGTAAACCAAACACTAAACCATGTAAGGGATCAATGCGCGACAAAAAATTGACATAAAATGCCTATATATACATATTTATAATGTGTCACGTGATTACAGGAAGCTACCAAACATGACACAGCAAATTTTACATTGCGTGGTGAACTCGCTACATTGTTGTATGAGATGGGGAAATATAAAGAAGCATATAAACAGTGTCAGTGTATACCCAATGACTTCAGACCCGGAAAACACTGGAAACTTGGAGGTAAAATTCAATTATGATTTTAACCGGGTCTCTCTATGTAAATGCCATGCTGCTTGTTTTATGACTATAATGATTTGACAGTAAGAGACAACTCTCTCACATTGTAGAATCAGTACGATACCATGACTTATCATCGTACATTTTTATCACGGATTGTGATGTTATTGAGCCAATTTACCGACACTCCGTACTGAACATATTGGTTGAAATTATATTCATTTGGCGCTTGATATAATTATTGTTTTTACGTGTTTCTGTTTATAGGTCAGATTCTGAACGCCCTTGACCTTCCAGTTCATGCAGAGTCATGGTTACGTCAGGGATCCAAACTAGACAAGGAAGATAAATCTATTCCGTTATTGTTCCAGAATATTCGTGTGAAACGACTGTATGGACCTCTTACTCAGGGATCAAAGGTAACATGAATTACATAAAACATAACAAGGTGGCTACAATTCTCTACAACAAGTTATTTTTTCTACAAGGTGAAAGTCAAACTGTTCTATGATTAAATTTGTCTTCTGATTTTTTGTAAACTACATTAGCATGAAGATCATAACTTTCTCGGGCAGTCACGTGAAATAATCATTGTGCTTTTAGCATTAACGCGTGATGATATTTTTCTGACCGATATATCAACGAGTATGTTCTCATAAAATGGATATCTTTCTCCTCAGGTAAATGTAGTGTTTACTCAGTATGGTAGAGCTATAGAGGCCACAGATAACGTTGCTCAAGGTGAAAACATATTCAGAGATAAACCAGCCGTCCTTGCTCAAACTCTAGATTCAGTGCACGTGGTTGCTTGTTTGAACTGTGCTAAATGTTTAATGAGAGCCGAGGACTACTTTGGAAAAGATGTTCTTGCACGCAATGCGGAGTTGAAGAAATTGGCACAGAAATATTGGCCGGTGCGGCCACGGATTGGCTGTAAAGAATGCGGCGATAAAGTTGTCTACTGCAGCACGGAATGTAGGGACGAGGCGTGGGTAACTTTTCACCAGGTTTTATGTGCAGCTAAAAATCCTACAGTCGAAAAATTATACGCTGTCTGTTCTCAATACAAAAATCTGTCCGCTGATTCAAGATGTTGGAAGGGTGTATGGAATGCCTCATACAGTCCATTCGTTCTCGCTAATATCTGGGCGAGGATCATTTGTATGGCGAACACGTTAGCTAATCAGGACGGTAGAGAGACCCCATCAGCTGCTGACTGGACAATGGCGAAATCACCTTATAGAAAGTAAGATCATTATTTGATGTCACAATAATGTCTCTTTTGTACAATTATCCAAGTAAAGTAACTAAATCATTGAAGTGGACATCGCGGTAGTGCAACAGTGTTAGGTTAGGATTCAACCAATGTCATTGTCAATGAAAATGTCATTGAATAAGATTTAATGGCGAAGACATTGTAGGCATTTTACCATGCGAAGTCGTTTCACGGTTTTAATAAAATGCAGTTTTTACCAGCCGCTCTTTCTTGTTATTCAGATATCAACTGTTAATAGCGATAATTTATGAAAGGCAGGTTTGTTGCATTCATGGCATGTTCATAAATGAATTCTATGTATTTTATTACATTTAAAAAAGTCCATGAATATACACGAAATACTATGTACGATTTCAGATTTATCGCATATGGAACGTCTAGTATAGCCACTGTTATCCCTAAGATGGTGTCACTGATGCAGGAATTATTCAACAACGAGTCTCTGGAACCGAAGTTTAGATATAAAATCACAAATAAGGAATTCGATGGACGTTATTTCCAGGCTACCTGTAACGTACAAGCATTCTCAGACCCTGCTCCTCCGTACAACGTATTTATGAGCAACATTGGACGAGATCCGAAAAGGTAAGAGTCAAGTCATTTATAAATGCCACATTGTAAACCAGTGACTCGTAAATGCCGTTTTCTTTTCAAACCGGTCATGATACAGTAATGTAATGTATTACTTGACATCGTAATGTAATGTGTTACTTGACATAGTAATGTAATGTGTTACTTGACATAGTAATGTAATGTGTTACATGCCAAGTAATGTATTGTGTTACTTGACATAGTAATGTATTGTGTTACTTGACATAGTAATGTAATGTGTTACTTGACATCGTAATGTAATGTGTTACTTGACATCGTAATGTAATGTGTTACTTGACATAGTAATGTAATGTGTTACTTGACATCGTAATGTAATGTGTTACTTGACATCGTAATGTAATGTGTTACTTGACATAGTGATGTAATGTGTTACTTGACATCGTAATGTAATGTGTTACTTGACATAGTAATGTAATGTGTTACATGCTAAGTAATGTAATGTGTTACATGCTAAGTAATGTAATGTGTTACTTGACATAGTAATGTAATGTGTTACTTGACATAGTAATGTAATGTGTTACATACTAAGTAATGTAATGTGTTACATGCTAGGTAATGTAATGTGTTACATGCTAAGTAATGTAATGTGTTACTTGACATAGTGATGTAATGTGTTACTTGACATAGTGATGTAATGTGTTACTTGACATAGTGATGTAATGTGTTACTTGACATAGTGATGTAATGTGTTACTTGACATAGTAATGTAATGTGTTTCATAGCTGAGTAAATGTAATGTGCTACTTGAGTATGTTATGTATTGTGTTGCATAACACAGTAATGTAATGTGTAATGTCAGATAATAATTATTATATGATTATTTCAGGGAAGTAGTACGTATGTACACGACACAGGATCCTGAGGACGCCATGTTTGCCGGGATGTTTCCTCTCCATGCGTGTTTGAACCATTCTTGTGATAACAATGTTGAGGTTTGTTTTAGTTACAAATTGTTCTCAAATAAACAGATGGAATCTTGGCCATAGCAGAAAACTTCCTGTTGAACCGAACATATGTAATTATACATTCATAGATAACAAAATGGTTATGTAGGGACACACTATGAACATATTTCTGTTATCTATGTATTTACTGAATAATAAGTTTGTAATAATAAGTTTGAAAACGGATTGAATGGAACAGTCTTTAATGTTTTCTGGCATGTTAAATGTAAGGTTATTGACTGATATTTCCATTGTTTATACACGTACTATGTATAGAGTTGACGATTACCGAAGTTCGCTTGGTTTCAGACGACGATAAGTCTTTAAATACTTGCTTAGTTCTACATTATGTCGCTTATATATTCATAGTGGGCTTTTTAAATCATGCTTACATGCGGCTTTGAAACATTGGTTACCAGGACAACGTGTCTGTCATGACATGTGGTCATCTTAAAATAAATGTATTGTATATAAGTCAATACAAACGGCGGTTTTAAATGTTGAATCATATTTAAATTGATAACTTATCAAAATGAGCTACAAATCTGTTATAGCCCACATTTTAATGCAATCTTACTAGACCAACAATTAAATGTCTTACACAACGCCATCCCTTGAGCAAACTGGCTGTGTTAAAGGTAACTGACTATTTGAATGTTGATGTTTTTAGCGATATTATATATGTATAGGTGTTGGACGGTCATCCTGGTGTATTGGTTCGTGCTAAGAAGGCTATCAAGGCGGGTGAGGAATTGATGACAACTTACATTAACACTAAATTACCCAGACAGGAAAGACGAGCATGGTTATATAGGTAAACTAAACAAATACAAGTCAAAGTATATTTTTATGTTTATCTGATAAACACTATGGTATATAATTGAGAAATTGATGCTTTCTGACTTCTATCACAGATCTCGTCTGGGCATAAATCATACTGTGAACAGAGAATTGTTAAATTGTAAAGCAACCGTTACTATCAATATAATGTTTCTTTCTATCTACATCGTTAGAGTTTTATACTTGTATTGTGAGTTTTTATATATCATTATTGTGATTATTTCGTGCATGATTAAACTGCCACCTACGTGTATATGATCCTATTCTGTATAATTATTTAATAATAATGTTGTTATCTCTTGTGATGGTAATTTATCACATGATGGTAATTTATCACGTGATAGTAATATATTACGTGTAGTAATGTATCACGTGTAGTAATGTTTCACATGAAAGTAATGCATCACATAATAGTAATGTGTCATGTGTGGTAATGCTTCTCATGATAGTAATGTATCACGTGATGGTAATGCTTCAAGTGATGGATATGTATCACATATTGGTAATGTATGATATGTTGGTAATATATACGACCTATTACAGAGGCTATAACTTCTGGTGTCATTGTCCAAGATGTCAGTATGAAGGCGATGGACCAGACAAGTGTACAGAGTGTAGCAGGGAAGCTAAAGAAGACGGAAAAGAGAAATTTGCAGGTAAGACCTATAACTTATAAGGAAGAAGATATCATTACAAGTCAAGACGGGTAGAAGTATGCAGTACAATGCTACAACACAAGACTTCCTCAATCTAAGTCTTTTTTTGTATTGATACTGAAGTGGTGTGGTGACATTCCATCTATATACTTATACACAAGTGTTTGACTTATGTCCTTATGTCTATACATTTTAAACCGGATTTTAAACCCTGCAAATTAGACATGTTTATATAAACTGTAACCAGTATATTGAAGTTTACTTGGCATTTCTTTGTCATTAGATACATTAAAAGATGAAACACTTATTTATGTATTGGTTTGGCTGTTATTTGACCGAAACACGACATTATCGAATTTAACTCCATTTTCTTTTTCAACACTGATGTTCTTTGAGAACTGAGAACAATGGTTATATGTCCAAAGCTTGCTTTCTAAAATACTAACTTAGTATAGACAGATTTTGTTATAAGATCGATGATATTCTAAAGAAATAAGAAACCTGTCGATAAAATGTTACTTTTATGCTGCAGAAACGTACTTACAAAGTCATAAATATTGATTGATTGAAGTATACACAGCTTAAAGTTTGTGTAATTTTGCTCACAACAACACCGTCCTGACCTGAATATGTATCTGTAAGCATGTTTGTATTGATATGTACTATTTATCCAAAAATGGAACAAAATAACTCCAGGAAAACAACAGACTGTATATTGTGTACAACAATTAACATTTTATTGTCCAACAAAAGCTATAAAATGCCTGATTTAATTTACTCCATAACACAAAGTTTAACAAACAGAAGCTTGTCAACATAGTGATATAAACTGCTGATTCTGTCTATTATTCTCATTTTTGAAACATTGCAAACCAAGATCTGTAGGAAATAATCAATACTGAAGTATGAGTGTTGAACAAATAATTCCCATGTTTATTCAAAACAATAAATATGCAAATTTTGTTCATTTCAGGGTGTGGGAAATGTCACAGAGCCTGGTACTGTTCTACGGCGTGTCAGAAGATTGCCTGGAAGAAAGGACATAAGAAGATTTGTAGTACGCCTCATTCTGAAACTTCGAGTTCTGCTGATTATTATATGCAGCATGCATTTTCCAAGTAGATGTATAAATACACTCATATATAAGCACAGTGCAATCATCCAAAGCTTTCTTCTGTAGAGTAGAGCATACATACCGCACGCAGTTGTTAACTAGGAATACAATGTTTACGCTGTAAGCCGCGCACAATCTCGGCGTGTTTTTATGCTTAGTGCTTTGTCCAGCGACTAGTTAGGTGACTTCATACAGTTTATTCTCGCTAAGCGTTTTGATGGTCTAATATTGTGTAATGAAATGTAGTGACTTCGTGTTTGTATTCTTGAATGATTCATTCATAAAAAAGTGACATGATGACGTGACAGAGAACTTAATGTCTCATGGTTTATGAAAACTATAGTCTACACCATTATGCTTAAACCTGTCCAAATTTTGATTCTACGGAAATTGTTCTGGGCAAGCAGTTAAGCGACGCCGGGTTTTGAAAAACAGATATGCGTACAAGAAAATGAAAAAAGCTAAGCGTCATCAAAATGTATTAATATATGGCTAGCTCATGAGCTTGTGGGATTTTACAATGATATTATTTTTGTTATATTTATATTCTGTAGAGTTTTCTAGATGGCTTAATTGCTTAATTAGTATCTTCATGGTTTACTGTTTATATATCAGACAAATGCTTGTAAAACTTAGGGGAATTCAAGCACATTTCTGCATGAAGCAATGTATTGTACATGCATCCAATATTGTATACACATACACATACTGAGTATATATTGATTATACAATACATAATCTGCTCCTTTTAATAGAGATGCAAAAAATAACATGCGGAGAATGTAAGTATTAACAGTCTGATGATACATGTACGAGCATGGCGGATTCTAAATGAGTAAGTTCTGTTTTGGTACATGTAAATAATCCATAATTTGCTTGCATGATTGAAATATCGATATTATTGGGGTTTTTGAAAGGAATAATGCAAAGGTACAAGATTCAGTTAATCGCAATATTTTGTCAAATCTTTACTGAAGCACTGAGCTCTCGTTCCTTCGCATATTTACGACAGACTCGGTGTAGATTAAGTATTTTAATTTATGCTATATTTTAGCTTAACTTTATCTATATTATTTAAATCGTCACGTTTAACTTTTATCTTGTATGCAACATTTTAAGCCTACGTAATGCCAGGACGTCTTCATAAATTTCGTAATGCAAGATGTTAAACTAACATTGTATCGGTCTTGTATTTACCTTCGCTACAAGAGTTCGACCCTGCCATTAAACTCCGTTCACTCATGTTGCCTTGAATCTACATGTATATATGAGCCTTGAGCATGTTGTTTTATCTCTGTCTGTTTGTCTATTCGTCTGTCGTCGGTGATGAAATACATCGATATATCAGACATGCATCTAATTGTGTAAAATAGCGTGAAAATAGTGTGTATGTTTACACTGTCACTACACTATATGTAACCGTGTACCTCATGTACCTGACCATGACACCTCATCAATGTCAACATGTTGTATTTGACCAACCTTTGATACATTAGTTTTAATACCTAAAACCTGATCACGTGATCATTGTATTAATGTTGTTGTTGTGTTACTGTCAACAGACTGCTGTGTGCCATTCTGTGTATCATATATAACACTTTGTATTTTTCTATTTTAGAAGTAAAATGGTAGAAGTTCCCGCACGTGTGTTGATGTTCATACCTAGAATGATTCTTTCACTCCAGAGGACCATAAAAAAGGAACGCTCCCACAAGAACCCACCACCCACTGTTCCTGTCCTGTCCTTTTTTGTTAACCATGCTTGTGTTACAAATCCAAGCCTTCCTAAGATATGTGCATGTTTGTAAAACTCTGCTCATAGATGATGAACATCATTCTAGATTCGTAAATCTTTATTTTCACAATAAATTCAAATAGTGTCTGTCTGATAAGTATTTATACGTCTGTTCGTAGAATCAGTTTTGAACGTGGGTAAGTACCTAATTTCAAATTATGTTTTCATATATTTATGAATTCAAATGATTGTCAAGCACGCACCTTTTCTGTAAATTGTGGAACAAACACTTGTATTAGGTTAACTTAATAATAAACTTTTTTTACTCATCTGATATCATGAGCTGCGTGGATTTCAAAATTCCTTATAACAACATAACACTTGTACGTGTCACATCTTCCTACTTTATCCAAACCTTAGCACAACCTTTCCTAGACAGCCACCTGCTTCTAACACAATAAAAAACTTTTATCTCAGAATGTTTCACTCCATAAGCGTCTCCTGAATGACGTCGATTTTTCAGTTAATTATTTTATGCATTCAAGACTCGATCCTGAAAGCGTTTTTCAGTATTCTCTATACCTGACACACGTGACCTCAAGCTGAACAGAGATGGTGAACTAGTAATTAATTTTAAACACTCACTCGTGGAACATCACTTTGTATAATAATTTAGATAAATCAGATTTTATTTATTTATTCAATTATGTTTGAATAGTTTCCTTATTAGCTTAATGTTGATTATGTATGCTTGTTCCTAATTGTGTTTGTTCGCATTTTAAATGCAGTTGTGTTGTTTTGTCTTCTGGTGACGACATAGTTTCGTTCGGGGAACGGACTAATTTCCTGTTGGACAAAAACCTTGTCAGTGTTATTTTCGTCCCTGTCGTAGTTTTTCCAACTTGGACAAAGCTTTTGTCATAGAACTTCAAAATGAAACAGTTGTCCACAGGCTGATTTTAGCAAAAACTTGTAATTAAATGATTGCGTATTACATAATCAAGAAAAAAACATACCAAAATAATATTTAATTGTTTGATTTTCAGTAGTTGTAATATGCAACAGTCAACATAAACATACTCAAAAGAAACTGTACAATGACTTTAAAGCAACAAATACTGAAAACCGTGGTACACTGTATTAAATAATCCGGTTATAATTATCTTAACATTTATTGAATCATAATATTGACAAATTGACAAGCATAAGAATTTTCTTTTCATTAAATACTGAATAAAAAGATAGAGGAATAATAGAAGGCATACCTATTGTTTTACATTTTACAAATGCGAGAGGGGTTAGTCCTTAGACCTAGTCAGGAAATCACTGACAGGCGTTTTGTCCTGCAATGGTTTTATCCTACACCCCTTTCATACTTCTTTGATTGTCCGTAAATTCCAGCCACTCATCATCTGTATATAATATTTCCTTCTAATTTTGCAGAAATAAAAAACTTGCAATTTATTTATATTTTATAGGTTCTATTTACATTAAATAAATTTTCTCGTTTTCGACTTTGTTTTTATTTAAAAAAATATTTCATTTTAGCACTATTTGAGACTTGATTACAACGTTTTTTTCTGTGTCAGTCTGTTGCAGTCGAGATTCGCTCAACTCTAGTCATATCTAATAAAATAGATTCATAGATCAACCGAGGAAAGCTAACCTCTTGTTTCTTTATCCTGGAAATTTCGACAAACCGAACTATGCCCTTTGAAATGACATCTATGCAATTCAGTATTGGCGTCAACAAGAGGCACCGATGATGTTATATGGTAAGGTCACAACAAACTAAACGCTTAAACCGAACATCATAAGATTAAAAAATAATTTTATGATTTAATCTAGACATAACTTATTGTATTGTACATTTGAGAAAATTATAGAAAGCCTTTAAACGTATACTGAAAGGAATTAATGTATGATGCTAAACAGACGCTATAACACTGTAAGACATCTGTGTTACTCTGTAAGTCTTCTATGTTTCTCCGTAAGACTTTAATGTTACTCTGTAAGACTTTTATGTTACTCTGTAAGACTTTTATGTTACTCTGTAAGATTTCTATGTTACTCTGTAAGACTTCTATGTTACTCTTTAAGACTTCTATGTTACTCTGTAAGAAAATCGATGTTACTCTGAAAGACTTCTATGTTACTCTTTAAGACTTCTATGTTACTCTGTAAGACTTCTATGTTACTCTGTAAGATTTCTATGTTACTCTGTAAGACTTCTATGTTACTATGTAAGACTTCTATGTTACTCTGTAAGATTTCTATGTTACTCTGTAAGACTTCTGTGTTACTATGTAAGACTTCTATGTTACTCTGTAAGACTTCTATGTTACTCTGTAAGACTTCTATGTTACTCTGTAAGACTTCTATGTTACTCTGTAAGACTTCTATGTTACTCTGTAAGACTTCTATGTTACTCTGTAAGATTTCTATGTTACTCTGTAAGACTTCTATGTTACTCTGTAAGACTTCTATGTTACTCTGTAAGACTTCTATGTTACTCTGTAAGACTTCTATGTTACTCTGTAAGACTTCTATGTTACTCTGTAAGACTTCTATGTTACTCTGTAAGAAAATCGATGTTACTCTGTAAGAAAATCGATGTTACTCTGTAAGATTTCTATGTTACTCTGTAAGACTTTTATGTTACACTGTAAGATTTCTATGTTACTCTGTAAGACTTCTATGTTACTCTGTAAGACTTCTATGTTACTCTTTAAGACTTCTATGTTACTCTGTAAGAAAATCGATGTTACTCTGTAAGATTTCTATGTTACTCTGTAAGACTTCTATGTTACTCTGTAAGACTTTTATGTTACTCTGTAAGACTTTTATGTTACACTGTAAGATTTCTATGTTACTCTGTAAGACTTCTATGTTACTCTGTAAGACTTCTATGTTACTCTGTAAGATTTCTATGTTACTCTGTAAGACTTCTGTGTTACTCTGTAAGATTTCTATGTTACTCTGTAAGACTTCTATGTTACTCTTTAAGACTTCTATGTTACTCTGTAAGAAAATCGATGTTACTCTGTAAGATTTCTATGTTACTCTGTAAGACTTCTATGTTACTCTGTAAGACTTTTATGTTACTCTGTAAGACTTTTATGTTACACTGTAAGATTTCTATGTTTCTCTGTAAGACTTCTATGTTACTCTGTAAGACTTCTATGTTACTCTGTAAGATTTCTATGTTACTCTGTAAGACTTCTGTGTTACTCTGTAAGATTTCTATGTTACTCTGTAAGATTTCTATGTTACTCTGTAAGACTTCTATGTTACTCTGTAAGACTTCTATGTTACTCTGTAAGACTTCTATGTTACTCTGTAAGACTTCTATGTTACTCTGTAAGATTTATGTTACTATTTCTATGTTACTCTGTAAGACTTCTGTGTTACTCTGTAAGATTTCTATGTTACTCTGTAAGACTTCTATGTTACTCTGTAAGATTTCTATGTTACTCTGTAAGACTTTTATGTTACACTGTAAGATTTCTATGTTACTCTGTAAGACTTCTATGTTACTCTGTAAGACTTCTATGTTACTCTTTAAGACTTCTATGTTACTCTGTAAGAAAATCGATGTTACTCTGTAAGATTTCTATGTTACTCTGTAAGACTTCTATGTTACTCTGTAAGACTTTTATGTTACTCTGTAAGACTTTTATGTTACACTGTAAGATTTCTATGTTTCTCTGTAAGACTTCTATGTTACTCTGTAAGACTTCTATGTTACTCTGTAAGATTTCTATGTTACTCTGTAAGACTTCTATGTTACTCTTTAAGACTTCTATGTTACTCTGTAAGAAAATCGATGTTACTCTGTAAGATTTCTATGTTACTCTGTAAGACTTCTATGTTACTCTGTAAGACTTTTATGTTACTCTGTAAGACTTTTATGTTACACTGTAAGATTTCTATGTTTCTCTGTAAGACTTCTATGTTACTCTGTAAGACTTCTATGTTACTCTGTAAGATTTCTATGTTACTCTGTAAGACTTCTGTGTTACTCTGTAAGATTTCTATGTTACTCTGTAAGATTTCTATGTTACTCTGTAAGACTTCTATGTTACTCTGTAAGACTTCTATGTTACTCTGTAAGACTTCTATGTTACTCTGTAAGATTTCTATGTTACTCTGTAAGACTTCTGTGTTACTCTGTAAGATTTCTATGTTACTCTGTAAGACTTCTATGTTACTCTGTAAGACTTCTATGTTACTCTTTAAGACTTCTATGTTACTCTGTAAGAAAATCGATGTTACTCTGTAAGATTTCTATGTTACTCTGTAAGACTTCTATGTTACTCTGTAAGACTTTTATGTTACTCTGTAAGACTTTTATGTTACACTGTAAGATTTCTATGTTACTCTGTAAGACTTCTATGTTACTCTGTAAGACTTCTATGTTACTCTGTAAGATTTCTATGTTACTCTGTAAGACTTCTGTGTTACTCTGTAAGATTTCTATGTTACTCTGTAAGACTTCTATGTTACTCTTTAAGACTTCTATGTTACTCTGTAAGAAAATCGATGTTACTCTGTAAGATTTCTATGTTACTCTGTAAGACTTCTATGTTACTCTGTAAGACTTTTATGTTACTCTGTAAGACTTTTATGTTACACTGTAAGATTTCTATGTTTCTCTGTAAGACTTCTATGTTACTCTGTAAGACTTCTATGTTACTCTGTAAGATTTCTATGTTACTCTGTAAGACTTCTGTGTTACTCTGTAAGATTTCTATGTTACTCTGTAAGATTTCTATGTTACTCTGTAAGACTTCTATGTTACTCTGTAAGACTTCTATGTTACTCTGTAAGACTTCTATGTTACTCTGTAAGACTTCTATGTTACTCTGTAAGACTTCTATGTTACTCTGTAAGATTTCTATGTTACTCTGTAAGACTTCTGTGTTACTCTGTAAGATTTCTATGTTACTCTGTAAGACTTCTATGTTACTCTGTAAGATTTCTATGTTACTCTGTAAGACTTTTATGTTACACTGTAAGATTTCTATGTTACTCTGTAAGACTTCTATGTTACTCTGTAAGACTTCTATGTTACTCTTTAAGACTTCTATGTTACTCTGTAAGAAAATCGATGTTACTCTGTAAGATTTCTATGTTACTCTGTAAGACTTCTATGTTACTCTGTAAGACTTTTATGTTACTCTGTAAGACTTTTATGTTACACTGTAAGATTTCTATGTTTCTCTGTAAGACTTCTATGTTACTCTGTAAGACTTCTATGTTACTCTGTAAGATTTCTATGTTACTCTGTAAGACTTCTATGTTACTCTTTAAGACTTCTATGTTACTCTGTAAGAAAATCGATGTTACTCTGTAAGATTTCTATGTTACTCTGTAAGACTTCTATGTTACTCTGTAAGACTTTTATGTTACTCTGTAAGACTTTTATGTTACACTGTAAGATTTCTATGTTTCTCTGTAAGACTTCTATGTTACTCTGTAAGACTTCTATGTTACTCTGTAAGATTTCTATGTTACTCTGTAAGACTTCTGTGTTACTCTGTAAGATTTCTATGTTACTCTGTAAGATTTCTATGTTACTCTGTAAGACTTCTATGTTACTCTGTAAGACTTCTATGTTACTCTGTAAGACTTCTATGTTACTCTGTAAGACTTCTATGTTACTCTGTAAGATTTCTATGTTACTCTGTAAGACTTCTGTGTTACTCTGTAAGATTTCTATGTTACTCTGTAAGATTTCTATGTTACTCTGTAAGACTTCTATGTTACTCTTTAAGACTTCTATGTTACTCTGTAAGAAAATCGATGTTACTCTGTAAGACTTCTATGTTACTCTGTAAGACTTCTATGTTACTCTGTAAGACTTCTATGTTACACTGTAAGATTTCTATGTTACACTGTAAGATTTCTATGTTACTCTGTAAGACTTCTATGTTACTCTGTAAGAAAATCGATGTTACTCTGTAAGACTTCTATGTTACTCTGTAAGATTTCTATGTTACTCTGTAAGACTTCTATGTTACACTGTAAGATTTCTATGTTACACTGTAAGATTTCTATGTTACTCTGTAAGACTTCTATGTTACTCTGTAAGATTTCTATGTTACTCTGTAAGACTTCTATGTTACTCTGTAAGATTTCTATGTTACTCTGTAAGATTTCTATGTTACACTGTAAGATTTCTATGTTACTCTGTAAGATTTCTATGTTACTCTGTAAGACTTCTATGTTACCCTGTAAGATTTCTATGTTACACTGTAAGACTTCTATGTTACTCTGTAAGATTTCTATGTTACACTGTAAGACTTCTATGTTACTCTGTAAGATTTCTATGTTACACTGTAAGATTTCTATGTTACTCTGTAAGACTTCTATGTTACTCTGTAAGACTTCTATGTTACTCTGTAAGATTTCTATGTTACACTGTAAGATTTCTATGTTACACTGTAAGACTTCTATGTTACTCTGTAAGACTTCTATGTTACCCTGTAAGATTTCTATGTTACACTGTAAGACTTCTATGTTACTCTGTAAGATTTCTATGTTACACTGTAAGACTTCTATGTTACTCTGTAAGACTTCTATGTTACTCTGTAAGATTTCTATGTTACACTGTAAGATTTCTATGTTACGCTGTAAGACTTCTATGTTACTCTGTAAGACTTCTGTTTTACGCTGTAAGACTTTTGTGTTACGCTGTAAGACTTCTATGTAACCATTTAAGACTTATATTAGACACTGTGAGACTTCTATGCGTCACTATGTGACTTATACGTGAAACTACATGACTTATATGTGACTCTATGAGACTTCGTTACGAAAACAGTAATGTGAGTAATCTGACAAGATAAAACATTCATCTTCATTACAAGCCATACCGAGCGATTTGACTACGACAGACAGATAACATATTTGTATGGAAATGAATGAACAAAAAATGTTTCTGAAGCTTTAATTTCCATAATTATACAAGATGACAAGACAATTACAGATCTGCAAACGAATGATGTTATGGCACTTGTCAAGTCGTTCCTTGGTTATCATTTATTCGACTTTCTATTCCCGCATTCAAAACTTAGTGAAGACCTTACCTTGAGAATTTATGATATATATGTCCATGGTTGATCGGCTTGGCGCCAGTAGGTCCGTTTGGGGAGGCGTATGCTGTATATTTGCAACATCCATTTTTATCATGTATTTCTATGAACGTATGGATTGAACATTGAGTTCAGGACCCCGCCCGCGGCACCTCGACGTCTTTGATTTTAACAAGTTCAGAATTCGATTTAGAACGTATAGTATTTTTTCTGCTTGCCGTCAATTGTCAAAACTTGAGATCAATCTCCAAGCTCAAATCTCATATTTTGTCCTTCGATGTTTCTAACTTAATTATTACCAAACAATGAAGATTTCAATCCTACGTTATTCTGCCAACTAAAATGATCTGAAAAAAATGTTTTTGATCATTAAACTGCAATATCTTTCAAACCAGAATCCTTTACTTATGGAAATGAAATTTGAGTTCGAAGACTGTTCTCAAGTTTTATAACCTCGGGGCCTGGTTAAGTATTCTGAGATTTTATTGCCTTTTAATAGTAAGTACATCAGACAGACAGACGATTATACATGAGAAAACACTAACAAAGTCATAACCTAGAATCATGTGGAGAACACTATGTGGGGAAGTCATTTGTATCCATCATGTTTAATGAGTTAATAAGAGAAGATTTATGATCGAGGAAGCCATTTACTCTTGAACATCGATTTTAGAATAAGACAACCGGGTCAGACATTGCATGAAAGATGCTGTCCGCAGGATGATAGAATAATAGATATCGATACATTGTTACAAGAATGCAGTATATTAAAGCTAATTGTCATGGCCCCACGGGGTTGAATCAGTATCCCCACCCAGATGTGTGAAATACTTTTATAAATGAAGTACTTACAATTATAAAGAGCTATATATGTATCTTTTCAAGTCAAATATTTATTTATTGTCGGTATAAATGAGTTAAATGTGAAAAACATAAGCTATGTAGAGCCTTTGACCGACGTACAGCTTATATATGACACATAAAAATAGTAAAGATGATGAGACATACAGCATATCGAAATTTAGCAAATAGAATTAACACAGTAAAATTATTGATGATATCATTATAAGAGAGTATAACACTTAGAGACATTAAAGAGCACATGACAGAACAGAAAAGTACCACATATACTTTATGCATGTATATATACGAAGACAAGAAAATTGAAACATGCTTTTACAGGGTAAAAATTGTTAAAAGTACAGTAAAACCTGACTCCCTGAAAACCGGAATTCTCTGAAAATCGGACTATTTTTCAAGTCTTATTTTTTCTTCGATGATCAATAGTTCTCTGAATACCAGAATTCTCAGAAAAGGGTCCGGTTTTCAGGTTTTTTTAATATGCATAAGCCTAAAAAGGTTTGTTTCCGGTTATATGCGCAAAAAAATATGGGTCGGTAGGTAGGGATTTTTTCATTTTATGTTTTTTTTTTCATATATCGGCAACAATGTATGGGAATAATTATGTCTGCTGTTATATTAATGAGTTGTGAAAATTACAATATAGCAATAATATTTGGATGCCGTAAAAACTCGGTAGGTAAAATATTGGGTCGGTCGGATAACTGGAAACAAACCTTTTTTAGGCTTAATCGGAAAATAGCATTCAGAAAACCAGCATATGTCTTTAGTTTACCAATGCAACACTGAATTGAACAAAAAGCAGTCACAGACCACTAAATCCCCCGCCGAAAGTGGAAGTACAAACATAAAGAATATTTCTGACCGCTAGCTGTGCATCATTTATACATTTAAAGCAGAATCATTGCCTTTTACACTATTAGGCCATACCAGTTTGCTATTATGTAGCGTTGTCTATATTTTCTGAAACCTAGCTACCTATTCAATAAAACAAACAAACTGGTTCCAAAAAAAATAAGCTCTCTCATGGAGTCAGACTGAGACAAAGGTATGCAAGTTTTGACATATTATCAACCAATTAGCCTTTTTCCATAATTACATGAATAAATGCTCATGGAACACAACAAAATGTGATATGCAACAATGTGAGAAATAAAATAAACCAGGATCTTTTGGGTTCTGGGTGAAATTTTAAATTTTATTACAAGAAATCTACCCATGAAGTATCATGGGGATACCTGTTATAGTTTTCGTGTTCTGCTCCGGACAAATGAAAAATAACAAAGGACAAATACATCATAATATGATAAATAAAGCTGGAAGAATCAGGTCTAGATGTTGCATACAAATATATCTTATTTTTTACTCACAGTGAGCGCCCGAGAGAGGTAGTTAATTGCAGGTGGCTGTTAACTTCTGAACTTCAGGGCTTTATTTTTATTAATCAATATAGGCAATGCAACTGTTCCTCTTGTTTTAAGCATCATTATGTATTGGACTTTGGTAAATATATTTTATAATACTGTTAAGATTTTAATGAATTGTTATTTTTTATTTATTTAGTGGTACATAATCATATTTGGTATCAGTTTAATCAGAAGTTTATGCAATTTAAGATGTGTTGATTTAAATCAATGGTTTCTTCATTAAAAATGTTTTTGTTTCTCTTCTTTTGCTTTAAAGGGTTAGTTGTGATAACTTACAACGACGAAGTATAAATCTGGAAGGCATTGTGTGTTCTGTTTATGTTTTGTTTTATCTTGTTTACCCCATTACATCTAGATTTGCTATTTTTATTGTCTGATCAATAAATAATAAATAATTAATGCACCAACATAACAATAATGAACTAATCCATCATTCAACGCGTCACAGATTTATCTTTTGCGCGTGTTCACGTATAAATCGTACAGTGGTCAGTCCTTGTCATACGACTGACCGATGAACGCGTGTTGTTTTGTGTTCTTACAGGTAAATGCTTGACTTTTACTCCTATCCATTCTGGTCTGTTACTATTTGGGTGTTTATGATGTTATTTTGTTTGTTTTCTGATTAATTGTACTGCCTATTTATTTTTTTGCGACATGTATCTCATGTGTTGTATTTCTATAGTTATTAATTAAATAAGGCTCGTGTTAGCAATGCAAAATATCAAGGGAAAGGTACCTATTATTTCATTTTTTCGTGATTCATTAACAAATAAATTTTAAGTTCATACATAGTTCAGACAACCTGCCTGTATATTTTCATCAATGACAGATTATGCATACATACATGTATACAGACCGGCGACGGACAGACGGACGGACGGACGGACGGACTAAATTGGTGTACATTTACAAGACACTACTGGTCAATGCGCCATAAAACACCATTAAATACATTAAACAAACTTGAACAACTGATTGCCCTAAACCTAAAAACCTTATATTTGTAACCTATTTTAACGGTCTAAAATCTACACTGTCATATAAAGTATACCAGTACACACACCCACCTCCACACACAAACGCCTACCATTCCTATATCCCTCCCCCTTTCGGCGTGGGGATAATAAAACTGACAACAGAATTTACCACAATAAAAACATTAAAAATTATTAGAACACAGCTCATAAGAGCAATGAAAGCATGTGCAAAGCACATACAACTACAGTGATACAAACATTGCACGCAGGTTATCAATGAAGAAGATATCACAGTGGGGCGGCATGATACAATATGCAAAAAGACATGATGCAATATGCGAAAAGACATGACACAATATGCGAAAAGACATGATGCAATATGCGAAAAGACATGATGCAATATGCAAAAAGACATGACACAATATGCGAAAAGACATGATGCAATTTGCGAAAAGACATGACACAATATGCGAAAAGACATGATACAATATGCGAAAAGACATGACACAATATGCGAAAAGATAAGCAATTACAAACTCAGCAGAAGTCAGGAAGCGTTCGAACAAAAGTTACAGACACAGGAAGATACCAGACTCATTAAATGATTCTCATTCCTTTCATGTATGTAAACTGATGGTTTTTATTGATGATTTTAAAAGATTCTAATACCATGCTTCTCATTTTTGTTAACTTAAGTAAAGGTAGCTTTTATTTTGAAAGTATAGTCAAACCTTTGTATGAGACCACCTCCGAATAAAGACCACTCTGTGAATAAAGGCCATTTTTGAAATAACCATCACTAATTATTTAGAACAAATTGACCACCTGTCAATAAAGGCCACATTTCGTTTTTCTCAAGGGCGGCATTTGTTCACAGGTTTGACAGTAGTGAGTTATAGCCTGGATGATAGTCATTATAAATAAAACAAAGGGCTCTTTTCTTAATTTGCTCCAGCTTTTTAATATTAGTTTCACCACAAAATTCACACACAATATCGTTTCCATCAAGTTGGAAAAATAATCCTGCATGAGTTTTGTTACCTATCGACTATCGAAATGGCCTGAAATTTGTCTGGGTTTGCTGTCATTTTATTGGAACCATTTAATTAGTTTTATACTTTCAGATGCAAGATTTTGTTTAATTGTATCAGTAGAAATACACGATCAAGATAGAGTATTGTTGTCTGCATAGTACGAATCACATTTATTTACTTATAAAGTAAAATATATCATTTTTAGAGGGTTAAAATGATTGTCAAAGAAATGTGAAAGTTGAATGTTTATTGCACGTTCGTATATCTTAGAAAGAACTGGTAAAAGGCTGACTGGTCTGTAATTAGTTTTATCAAGGGATGATGTTTATCTTGTATAGGGGTGTTACCTCAGCAATTTTAAGTCTATGTGGACAAATGGATGTTTGTCTTGTATAGGGGTGTTACCTCAGCAATTTTAAGTCTATGTGGACAAATGGATGTTTGTCTTGTATAGGGATGTTACCTCAGCAATTTTAAGTCTATGTGGACAAATGGATGTTTGTCTTGTATAGGGGTGTTACCTCAGCAATTTTAAGTCTATGTGGACAAATGGATGTTTGTCTTGTATAGGGATGTTACCTCAGCAATTTTAAGTCTATGTGGACAAATGGATGTTTGTCTTGTATAGGGGTGTTACCTCAGCAATTTTAAGTCTATGTGGACAAATGGATGTTTGTCTTGTATAGGGGTGTTACCTCAGCAATTTTAAGTCTATGTGGACAAATGGATGTTTTTAGTGTTATATTTATCAAACTAGTTAGCAGTTTGAAGATACTTGGTTTGGCATGTTTTATAAGCTTGGGCGATACTCCATCATGCCCAGTTGCTTTTTTCCCATTCAGACTGTTGATTTGTTTATTAATAAAAGATTCACAGATGGGTTTATTAATATAAGATTCATGGGTGGTTTATTAATACCAAAATCATAGTTGGTTTAGAATAAAAAATAGTAGAGGCGAGTGGTGGATTTTCTTGCATTTTGCTTATGCTTGGGTGTGATACATACACAGGTATATAATTATTTCCACAGTATCTTTTTGAGTTTTACAACCTTGATTAGTAAGAAATGGTTTACCTGTTGACCAAAAGCATTAAGAATTACACCCCAAATATCTATCTAAGACGTATTTATTTATAGATTTCCTTTTTAGATTCGTAACAAAATTTGTTTTCTATATTTTCCCCAGTCTTTTTGTAAATTTTCAGTGTGTTTTATAATAACTGTTCCTCTTGCTTTCAGTAAAAACACTTCAAAATTTTCACTGACGTCGACAACCCTGTAAGATGTCTAAGCTTAGATGAGAATATTGCTGGTATTATTGAAAGAAGAAGAAAGAATATCCTGCTCCCAGTTCGTTTGTTTTTTCCAAAGATCGGTACATGAGTCATACAGTACGGTTTCATCGACTTAGTTTTATTACCTGAAATAAAATACGATCACAGAATGGTTTGTTTGAACCAGGTAACTCTTAAGAGCGAAACGTTTTAATTAAGAGAGAAATTAACAGTACTAGTGTTAAGATATTTTAAGTTGTATATATATTATTTAAATTACTGTACAATTAAAGGTTTTTGTCGGTGAACAACATCAAACTCCAACTTAAATACATCCAAAGTCCGTAAATATATATCAGGTAAACTTGGTATATTTATTTCAAACAGATATGTTAGTCAACAGGTGTATATGCACACTGTTTCCTCTGACATAATGAAAAAAAGAATCATGTTGCTTACGTTCATAAATCAGGATATATTAATTACACAAACTAAGTACCAGTTGTACAAATAGATCTTATTTAAATCTATTCATTTTTAAGAAGAATTATTATTTCAATATCAGTCTGATAGGAAAGTCATTGCTCATTTGTATCATCTACGTTTTCTTCATAGAAACACCAGAACTAGTGTCTTATTGTATGTAGCTGTGATATCAGCAGACGACACTTTACATCCTTTACACACACCCTATATGTTATCTTAATTCATTAAAAATGCTAACATTATTATAGCATACATACATAAAGACATTAATGTGATGAATCTGTTACCATTTTATATCTAAAATGTTACTGAAAATTGTTCCAGAGTAAAAAAAAACTCCATCATACATGAATACAATTTGTAGATTGTAGATATTCATTTAAATTCTTGCCTCATGATTTCGGTAAACATTTATGTGTAGAAATGAGGGAATGTCTATGTAGAGATACGTATCACTATCACGGCTTTATTTCCATTATTATTTACGAAAATCTTAGAAGTTACCACAAGTTCTTTATCTTCTTTCAGTTAGATGCTAGAACAAGTGATTTCTCAGCAAAGAATATAAAGAATCAATACCAAAACTAAATCATTCCTTACAGTTGACATTTTATACAAGCTAATACTATCTAACGACAGTCATTGTATACACAATGATTATTCTGAATGACGGCGCTGTAAGTACGGTCCTGGTCAATCTCACATTTATTCACATTACTTACATAAATAGATAATAGAACAATGTCAACCATTTCAAATTTTAAAGCAATATCCTGTACGTGTATGTCGCTACACAAAATACGGGAACAAAGTACAGGCGTACTAAGCAAGCTGTGTATTAAACGAGTAGGTACAAGAACATGCAGCAGATAAAAAAACAGTTGTACAGTCACTATACAATATGTGGTACAGTCACTATACAATATGTGGTACAGTCACTATACAATATGTGGTACAGTCACTATACAATATGTGGTACAGTCACTATACAATATGTGGTACAGTCACTATACAATATGTGGTACAGTCACTATACAATATGCCGTACAATCATTATATGACATGTGGTGCAGTCCCTATATAGTATGTTGTACAGTCATTATATGATAGGTGGTACAGTCACTATAAATTATGGTATGTGGTACAGTAACTACATGTATATGATATGTGGTACAGTCCCTATACGATATGTGGTACAGTCACTTTATAATATGTGGTGTTCCAACCATGTAGTCGTTGGTACAGTCATCATACAATCTGTGGTACAGTCATCATACAATATGTGGTACAGTCATCATACAATCTGTGGTACAGTCATCATACAATCTGTGGTACAGTCATCATACAATATGTGGTACAGTCATCATACAATATGTGGTACAGTCATCATACAATATGTGGTACAGTCATCATACAATCTGTGGTACAGTCATCATACAATCTGTGGTACAGTTCCTATACGATATGTGGTACAGTCACTTTATAATATGTGGTGTTCCAACCATGTAGTCGTTGGTACAGTCATCATACAATCTGTGGTACAGTCATCATACAATCTGTGGTACAGTCATCATACAATCTGTGGTACAGTCATCATACAATCTGTGGTACAGTCATCATACAATCTGTGGTACAGTCATCATACAATATGTGGTACAGTCATCATACAATCTGTGGTACAGTCATCATACAATATGTGATACAGTCATCATACAATCTGTATATATTCATCTCCATTTCATTCAGTCTTTTTCCTGACTGCTAAATCATTATTCTAGTATGATACAAAACTGCATTAAAATGATACATTACTAGAACAATCGTAGTACTTAGTGATGCACATTATTGTATTTAATTTTATAAGCTTCTGTCCCTTCATTCCATTAATTATTGATGAAAAATCACTAAAATATTTTTACACTTTGTTCAACTGACAGCATCGCAAGCATTAAATAAGTAACAAAGCTTCGGTAAATTATTCTGTGGAATCATTATCTTTAAGTACATCAGACACATTAGAGAGTTACATGTATAAGTAAGAAACCATTAACACTTCGGTCATCAGGGAAACATTATGTAAGAAACAATTCAGGATCAATCTAGTTTGTCAATAAAGTACGTAGTACATGGTAATTAATATCTTGTATTATAAGAAACTCTACAAATGAACAAAACACTTGACTCAAACTTTAAATGGAAGATCCTATCAGTTAACTCAAGTAACAAACGTAAGAAATGATCATTGAACTCATGCAATAAATGAAACACATTAGGCTATCACGTGACTCAACTATTTAACAGAGATATTATAAAGTGAATCAGGCAATAAATGCAAGAAATAGTTAATAGACTCAGAAAAATAATTAAAAATAAAAAGAAATTCAACCCAGACTTTAAATAAAAGATACTATCTCATGACTTAATCGTTGAATGGAAGTTATTATCATGTGACTCTGACATTAAACGACAGTTATCATCAAATGACTCTGACAGTAAACGAAAGTTACTATCACGTGACTTTGACATTAAACGAAAGTTATTATCACGTGACTCTGACACTAAACGAAAGTTATTATACCGTGACTCTGACAGTAAACGTAGTTATCATCACGTGACTCTGACAGTAAACGAAAGTTATTATACAGTGACTCTGACAGTAAACGAAAGTTTTTATACAGTAACTTTGACACTAAACGAATGTTATTATACCGTGACTCTGACAGTAAACGAAAGTTATTATACCGTGACTCTGACAGTAAACGAAAGTTATTATACCGTGACTCAGACACTAAACGAAAGTTATTATACCGTGACTCTGACACTAAACGTAGTTATCATCACGTGACTCTGACAGTAAACGAAAGTTATTATACCGTGACTCTGATAGTAAACGAAAGTTATTATACCGTGACTCTGACAGTAAACGAAAGTTATTATACCGTGACTCTGACACTAAACGTAGTTATCATCACGTGACTCTGACAGTAAACGAAAGTTATTATACAGTGACTCTGACAGTAAACGAAAGTTATTATACCGCGACTCTGACACTAAACGAATGTTATTATACCGTGACTCTGACATTAAACAAAAGTTATTATACCGTGACTCTGACATTAAACAAAAGTTATTATAACGTGACTCTGACAGTAAACGAAAGTTGTTATACCGTGACTCTGACGTAAATACAGTTAATATATTATTGTATGGTGACTGTATCACATATTGTATCGTGACTGTATCACATATTGTATAGTGACTGTATCACATATTGTATAGTGACTGTATCACATACTGTATAGTGACTGTATCACATATTGTATGGTGACTGTACTACACATCATGAAAACGAATCGCGATCTACCAACACATTTGTTTGACACCATTAAACATTTCTCTCACAAATATCTTTGAAAATTATCTAGGGATGTAGATACATGAACACAACTAAGCAGATCAGCCTTGTAAACAGGGCCCGAGCTTCATTTCAGTTGATTAGTACAAGTTATTACGGAGAAAAGAATTAATTTCCTGTTTCGGCTTCCCTCCGTGTTACCACGATATGTTGAGCCTTTGTGACGGCTTTGACATGTCTTAATCAAAAAAGTCACGTATCCAGTTGTCCGGATAAGATTATGCTGGACTCGCAATCTGTCTCTTTGGGGTTTACATAAATGTACATGTTCAAATTAGAACAAAACTGAATCAAGATTAGTTCCCTGTTAGAAAGGACTGACCTACCAATCTCTACATTATAACACTATTTTACTGTTCTCTCATACTGAAACTGCCCATTGTAGTTGTATAAAATATCCATAAACGTGTCTTTTTCAAGCTTTATCCCCTTCCGATTGAGGGGTTAATTAATCAATAAATCAATTTAACATATTTACTAGGGATGCGAACGAATATCAACATGGTATTCGAATATTCGATTGAGATATTTGAATATATTCGAAAATTTGTTTTTGGTCCATTCTTGTATCTGTCCCAATCTGTTACATCCGAAAACTAGTATAGTTTGTAGTTTTCATTCTGTGTTTGTATTCTTTTTACGACTCTTACATTTTCATGTGTGTAATTAACAAACTGTATAATAATAAAAGGTGCTAAATTGTTGTGAAATAAACCAATAAAAATACAATTAATCAATTAATAAATAAAAAATACAAATGAAAATATAACATTTCTACAATATCAACCGCGAGTAATCAATTTATATGAAGACTTCATAAACAGCGTTGTTGCTTATTATAACACTCAATCGGCATTCCTTTTTGAAATACAGGAAAATAGCAGAGTGTAGAAATGTAGCCGGTAAGCTACTAAAAGTAGAATGATAGATCTGACGGCTCCCCTCAGTAGGGGCAAAAGAGCAACGCCCCCTGTGCTGAAAAAGTAGCTAGAATGCTCAAATAGCCGGTTAATCTTTCCGACTTCATTTCTACACCTCTGTAAATAGGCTGAGGATATAAATTAAATTCTAAATTTGGTGTTTGCACAGTAGTCAATGATACGAAAATGAATAATGAATTTCCATTGATTTTTTTTAAAATGTACAGAGGGTCAACAGGAACCAGTTTAGGGTCATGCCAATTATCAGGAGTAAAATAAAATGTTCCTGGCTTCCACTAATCCTATCAACCCTATTTTTCTGTCCATGCTGATAATTTCATTTGAACTATATTACCAAACTTAAAACAACATATTTGAAAAGTGTATATTCGGAAACATGTTTTTGGCCTTGTCGAAACTTAATTTACATATAAAAAATGTTAATATGTTCTGTGTATAAATGCATGAAATGAATAGTTGTAGCAAATATTGATTTCATATCGCAACCATTGATTTCTTTCTAACCATTTAATTACAACCCACACAGGAAGATCATTTAGATTCTTTGAATAAAAATATTACTGAAAACCATTGTGGTGTCTTTTCTGCAATTCCGCCGGTAACTTTAGATTCCAGGTATTTTTCAGCAAGTAAGCAATGAGGTGAGGCGTGCGTGCGTACGTGCATGCGTGCGTGCGTGCGTGTGTGTGATAAGTTTTATTCTGGGATGCTTCTAACCTTACTTACGTACATTTTAAAGTTATTTTCTAGCATTATCAAAGTAGTATGTAAGGTGTTAACATTAACAGTTATTGATATCACTGAATTACCAGGTGTATATATAGCGACATTTTAGTGGAGTTGCACATACGCCTTTGTTTTTAGTTTGTATCTGTTATAGAAACGAACTGTTCCATGATGCATGTATGTGGTCGCATGGTCATGATTCCAAACTAACGAATTCTCAACCCACTAACATTAATCGTAAAGATAGCACGTTGTTTAATTTACATAAACGGTGTCGTAAAATTAACACGTTCTTGGATTTACAATAACGGTGTCGTAAGAATAGCACGTCGTTCAAATTACAAAAAACGGTGTCGTAAGAATAACACGTCGTTGAATTTACAAAACGGTGTCGTAAGAATGGCACGTTGATGAATTTACAAAAACGGTGATGTGAGAATAGCACGTTGTTTTTTTACAAAACGGAGTCGCAAGAATAACACGTTGTTGAATTTACAAAAAACGGTTTCGTAAGAATAGCACGTTGTTGAATTTACAAAAACGGTGTCGTAAGAATAGCATGAAGTTGAATTAACAAAAACGGGGTCGTAAGAATAGCACGTTGTTTTTTTACGACACGGTGTCGAATGAATAACACGTTGTTGAATTTACACAAAAACGGTGTCGTAAGAATAACACGTAGTTGAATTTACAAAAAACGGCGTCGTAAAAATAGCATGTTTTAACATTTAAAAAAAAATGTGTCGTAAGAAATACACGTTGTTGAATTTACAAAAACGGTGTCGTAAGAATATCACGTCTTTATATTTACAAATAGCCGGTGTCGTAAGAATGGCACCTTGCGTTTATTACAAAAAACGGTGTCGTAAGAATAGCACGTCGCTAAATGTACAAAGACGGCGTCGTAAGAATAGCACGTCGTTTTATTAACAAATGTGGTGTTGTTAGAATAGCACGTTGTGTTATTTGCAAATTTATTTGTCTGATCTAATGGCACTCATTTTGCTATAACAAAATGAAGATATATTTATGTCCCCAAAACATTTTCCGCATACTAAGATCTCCCAAGATCCTGCAGGCAAACTTCTGCCTAGATTTCACCCAAAATTAACCAATCAGCGTCTAGGAAATTTTAGGCCAATATGATCATGATATTGATACACTACAAAACGACATAATGAACGTTTCGTGCGGTTCATACATGAAACTCGTATTACTAAACACGAGTACGTACGTGCAATGATATCTAATATGTTGTATTATTTACTCTGACAAATAAAGGACTGCATTCCAGACACAACATGGGATGTTTTATAGGTTTAGTCTGTTCTACCGAAGCTAAAGTATAGACTGGTCAGTAGTATGGGATTAGGAATTCCAAGACCAACCCCATCTCCAAGGGGCACGTCTCAATTTGAACCTTCTCTATAGTTCAAAAATTCTCAAACCCCCACCAAGAAGGTTCAAATTGAGGGTTGAACCTTCTCCCCCTCCCAGAAGGGCAAAACTTCAACACCACACTATCCCCAAGGTACAAACTCCGCCCCAACCTCTCAAAAAAAAATTTAAAAAAAAAATGTCAACACCACCCCAAAAAAATCTCGAAATTTTATAAATACGAAGAGTTTCCCGTATTTATAAAAAAAATCTTTTACCCGCCCGGTTTATAATATAATTTTATGTGTCCCTTTTCTCGAAAGGTAAATTTCTTATACTCCAAAGGGGTGATTGATATTAGAGAGTTTGGTTTAACGATATCGAATGAGAACGTTTCCGTTATACTCTCTCTCCCTTTCTCTTCTTCCCAAAATATTTTCGTCTCTTTACCTTCAAATACCTGAAACATTCGTTTTCTTCGGCTCGGTTCGTCAGATTTATATTTCAAATCGACGTCGAGCGTGTAAATACCCGGTCGTTTGAGGTGCCAGTTTTCTCTACCACTCGGGTAGTCGCTACTCGCGGAATGCGGATACCCAACCACATCATCGTGTTTAATATATTCGTTCGGCGACATATTAAAGGCAGCCGTGAAATGCAAGAATCGTTCACTTTTCCCATCGGTGACCTCAATTCGATTTTTTTGGTCTCGACGCACTTTGATAACGGCATTTTTATGAGCGAAAACAATTAAACGGTCAATTGGTTGCTTTCGATATTCGTTATAGCCGAATTTAGTCGCCTAATTCTATCATTTCTCGTTGCAATGACGTCGCTGATATCGGCTTGCATCCTATCGATAATTATTTTTAACGTCTCTTCGTCTTTTTCGTCCATCAGCTTTACTATATCATTTTTAAGAATGTTTACCCCCTTTTCGATATTACTCATTATTTCCCGCGTAATTTTTTCTTCGGCAGTTTTATCGTCCAACGTCCATTCCTTCTCGAGTTTATCTATTTCGACTTTTAATTTTTCCTCGTCGACATATTTTTCCAAATTTTTTCTCATCTTTTCCACGATATCCGTTTTTATCCGTTTCAACTCTTTTTCGTCCAAGCAACTTTTTACTCGTTCTTCCACCTCATCCAACGTCCGTTTTAAATTATTCAAGTCGTAATCTTTTATAGCTTTATTTACTCTCTTTATCACAAACGATTTAGACGACGCATCTCCCCCTTCCGTAGGAGTACCGAGATTCGTAATTTTTTCTCCAAACATGTTTATTTCGCCCCTTTTCAGGAAATTATTTTTTATATAAGCCAGAGACACGTCCGATTTCGACGCTTCCGCTTTAGGCATTCGTCCAAATTTATCGACGGGCATTTTTTATTTCTTCCAACTTTCGTTTAATACGTATAAACACAAATGCCCGCAAATGACCGACCCCGTCGGTTGCACACGATCTTTAGTGTAAAATATTTTCGGTTTTAAATAGTTTACCAGCTCTTCCGGCGGGCGTATTCCGTATCCGTCGAAATAATAGTTATCTCCCTTTTTAATCCAGCAAACCCAATGCGCACCCCCGGCGTCGTGGGAACCAATCCCATCATTTAGGTTCGTGTCGTCTAAATTTAAAATTCCGCATTCTCTCTTTCGCGGGTTCGCGGGGAGTTGATTTCTCATAAAAACTCCGCGAAAGTGGGGAATTTTCAACTCTTTAGCGGCAGCTTCCAACTCGAAATTGGTTAGCGGTTTAATAGGTAAAGATAAGTTTCCAATGTTCATTTTTTTAAAACGATTCCAATTCGTTAATACGATAATCCCCGAAAGCCAACGTGTCTATTTTATTCGGTAAAATAAATCTCTTGTCATCATCCGCGCTCAAAGTGATTTTATTTATTTCTATCGTGCGCATCACGTGTTTATCGCTTCTTAAAATATTCATCGTTCTCAATCGTTCTTCTCCCGTAAATAAACAATCTTTGTAATCTTCGAATGCGATACTATTTTCCACAACGACTTTTTTCATCCCCTTGCATTTTTTCTCTTCGGGTCCTTCGAACATTTTATAGGAATATAATTTAGCCCTCAATCCCACAAAACTCTCTATGATTTTTCCTCCCGTCTCATCTTTCATCATACCGATCACTTTTTTGTTTTCGTTAGAAAAGATTCCAGATTCGTGATTAGGGTCGAAATTACTCGTGTCAAATTTTTCTTTAATATCCGGAGCGATGTCCTCATAAAAATCTTCCGTCTCGATTTCGTACATTAAACTATCCGTATCCGTAAATAACAATTTAGCTTTGCTCCCGTATTTCTTTTTTATATAATTATAGTGAAAATCGTACATGAGAGTTTTACTCAGATCCAAAATACACATTCCGAGATAAACCGGTTTATTAAATTTCAAGATAGTTTTTTTCATATGTATAGCGATTAGATTCTCGTCGAAAATCGTGGTTCCGTCGTAATTCGGTTGAGCCGCCAATTTTACCGCTTTGCGTCTATTCGTAACCAGTCTGATATCTCTGTGATTTCTAATATTTTCCATCGTTTTTCCGAAAACGGAATTATTCATCAGTTTGAAAAAATCTTTCTCAAACTCGTTTTTCGCTTTAGCTCTCAAGCTCGTATTTAGATCTATATATTTTTTCATAAAATCCGATTCCTCGAATCTAATCCCTCGATGAATTTTTACGAGTTTTAACCCTATTTCCAGATACTGTTTTAAATTTCTATGATGGATCACGTAATTTTTCTTGTCGTATAAATTTGGAATTAATTTTTCTACTCCGTCCCTCTTTAAGTGCTCAGGGGCAAGGGGATACTCGGTGTGTAACTTATGCGATTCTTGTGGATAGTCCAAATCGACTTCCAAGATACAAGGAATATTTCTCCAATGTTCCAATTCTTTTTCGTTCATCCATTTAAAATTTCCGGTAGGTAACGGCTGAGACATCGCCCAACCGTATAAATTGTTAGCGTCCAAATACTGTAGGTTTATTCGAGTCGTATCTTTCTCCCATGTATTTATTATTCGCCTCAGCGTATCTCTTCGTGATCGTGGAGACCCCACACCTCATACCTTCTTCGAACATGAGCAACATGTCCGGATCCGACAACAAATCTAGTTTTACTCCCGTAATTTTCAACATGGCGTTGTAAGCTAACCCCGGCGCCGTGTAATACCACGCGGGATCCAGCCCGTAATTTTTGTGGCAAATATCTCGAAAATTTTCGAAAACGTCAGCCAACAACAAAACGTCCGTTTTATTATACAATTTGTGATAGTCTCTAAACGTTTTACATTTAAAAACCTTCCACACTTCACAGGCGTGAGCGTATTGTTCGTCGGTAATACCCTTTTTATTCAACTTCGAGTAAAAAACTTCTTTAGGCGGTAAAGACGTTGATTTAAATTTTTCCACGGAATCGACCCATTCGTACGGGTATATACCCTTTTTCGCGATTAACTCCCTCGAGCGATTATCCTCGAAATATTTTTTCATCGTCGAAAATTGATCCTTTTCCAAATTACCCGCGAGCTTATCCAAACTAGAAGCCATAAATTTAGAACTGTCTATAAACCTAAGCGTATGGGTTATTTTCTTCGTCTTTCCTTTATCCTTTCCTTTTTTCAGGACGTATTCGCCCGTCACTATCGTTTTCGAAAAACTAATGTATTCTTCCTCCGTTTTCGCGATACAGTCGAGATCACCCGGAGTTTTCCCCAAATTTTTGGCGAATAAATGACTGTCGTATCCGGCTAGATTGTGAAATATCACGGGCGTGAATTTCGGGATTTGATAGTCGAGATTGCACGACTTATGCGCCGCTCCTCTATATTTTCCGGTAAAATGACAGTGATCGCGAACCCTATCGTTTCCAAGCTCTCCATCACAGATACAACACCTCGTCGCTCGTTCGAAATTTATTTTATCCTTTTCGCTAATTATCATGAATTTCTTTTTTACGTTAGAAATCTCTCTCGCGATTTCCTCCAACCTCTCTACAAATTTTTGACCTACGTCTTCATCGTCGCTTTCCGCGGTATAGACGATAGGATCCTTTTTATACACGCTATCGTCGAAACACTTGACGTAAATGCAAAAACCAGCCGGAGCGTGTCTATGATACGGTTTCGTATAACTTTTTTCGGAACTCGGGGCGCAGGTGTGGATCGGCACGAGAAAAGATTCGAAATCGGCGTAAATGACGAAAGGAACCCGCATTTTATTACTATAATTTTTAAATTCGACTATAGAACCTTTTTCCGGCATATGAATCGCCACGGCTTCTTTTTTGTAACACCATTCTTGATGTTTATCCAGCGTCGTTTGTCTCGTGAACGGATTTAAACAATTGTCGCAAAAGAATTTTCTGCCGTGCGCTCTCGAAATCTGGGAAGATAATAACCTGCTATCATTTTTTACCAAAGCGTAATGCGATTTTTCGCCGTTGTTAAACAATAAAAGTTTAATCGTTTTCGTATTAGGCATAAGTTTACCGACTCGAAGGGGATAAACGTTTTCCCGTTCGTTGTACCCCAAAACGACTATTCGAATTTCGGGATTTTGTCTCTCGATTTTATTGTAGACCGCGTCTTTACACGGAACCGGGTAAAAAATTCCTTCCATGTTTAACGTATTCTTTTTGCTCTTTAAATCGTTGTCTATACGTTCGGGGTGTATTTCTTTCGGGTTTAAATCCCTCAAAACGCTCCATAGAAAACACTTGTCGTCGTCATTTTTCATGTTGACGATGGCCTTCTTGTTCGCTATCTTTTCCGGCAACGGAATATAAGAATTTCCCCTAAGCAGTTCGTAAACCGTCGTGTGAATTTCGAGTTGCACGATAGAACGAAATATCCAACCGCTGCCCGCATTTTGAAACGTCGCCATATTTTCCAATATTCTTTTGACCATAGTATCGTACAATTCTTCGACGTTCGTCGCCCTCTCAATAATTTTTATATCGGAAGCGAAAGCCGTCTCGCTTACGATTTCTCCGCCAGTCGCGGAGTTGGTTTTTTTCATCCAACATTTTAAAACCATTTTAACTTTATGTCGTCGGTGTGTATTGAGATGGTCAACAACGAGCGGCCTAACCGCTCTTAAAAACTTTTGAGAATCGTAACCCGCTCGCCCTTCTATCGTGTGCACGACCTCAAAATCTTGCAAAGCGGATTCACTTTCCGTCATCGCGAAAGGCGGAGACCGCCTCCTCCTCGTTTCTTCCGAGATCTCCTCCAACACTCGATTAATTCGTTCTTCGTCCACGTTATCGGTTAACCAATTCGTAAAACGATTGATATTTTCTCGCGCTCTCGCGCCTAAAGCGCGAGCGCCCGTTAAAACGTTTGACGCGGTACGTTGTATCGCGTTACTAATTCTTCCGAGGAAATTCATGCCTTTTATATTGTGATAAACTATTTTTAAACTGAATTCAAAAAATAATTTATCGCGAGTCTTTTCTTTCGAACGTGATAGAATATTTATTTTTAAAAACTTTCTCGTTATACGCTTTTACGCTATATATCGTCGTGTTTAAATATCGCGCTGCCGTGCGAATAGAACGCAGAGTCGCCGTTTCGTCGGTTTCTACGTTTTATCGACCGTTCTTAAATAATTATATTTCGGAGAATATATTTTCTCTTTTACCGGTTTCGTCGGTTCGGAAATTATATTTTTTTCCGTTAACAATTTTATAAGCGCCGATTTGTTTAACAACGCGCGACCGGCGAGGTCATTTTCTTTCGCTAATCGTTTGAGTTCCGGAAGAGTGTACAACATTTTTTTTTATTTTAGTAAATTTTTTTTAAATTAATTCATTTTTTAAAAAAAAGTTCTAAAACCTAAAAATACCCCCAACCCACTCTCGCGGGAATCCCGAGTTGTTTCGACTTCTCCAATATTTCTTTCAGCTCGTCGTCGCTAGGATCTTCCTCAAAATCAATCCGATCCTCCGATTCTCTTCTTTCGAAACACGTTGGTTTATCCACTCGGTAAAAACATTTTTTGGGAAGCCGTATCAAACTGCAATCTTCCCCCTCTTCGTGATTATATTCGTAAGAAAAAGGATAAGTCAATCCCACGATAAAATTTCCGTCAATTTCGGTTATTCTTATAAACGCGTCTTGTAAAATCACGTCGCCGTTTTCCTCGCCGTGATAATAGGAAAATCGCGCTCCGTGCTCGATTTTAAAATCCAACTCGTAATATTCTTCGTCTTCGTACGGAACGACCGCGCCGGTTCGATGCGCGTTTCGACTATTCCATTTCGGAATATCGTCGTACGACGTAAAATCGAAATCGTTGAATAGCGGGTATTCGCCTTTGCCTCCATTAACCATTTGTTTTTTCATTTCTTTCGTCATCATTTTTCTTTTTTAATACTTTAGAAAAATTTTAAGTTAGTTTTCAAAAATATTAATCAAATATTTTTTAAATAGATGGATGACTTTTTTTCGCGTCATTTCCATTTCTCTCACGAATCGGCTCAACGTTATTTCCATTTCTTTCACGAGGCGGTTTAATATCGTACCAAGCGCTCTCGCCGTCCGGGGTGGTAAAACGAATTTCCCCGAAAGATACCTTCCTTTGCTCGAATTCGTTTTTCGGAGGATTATCGAAAGCGGGATTTTGCGGATGTTTAATTCCTCTAAATTCTTCGCTGCTCATTTTTTTTAAAAAATCCGAGTTTTTTAAATCAACCGTAAGATGCGCTCATTTTATTTCCGTCGGATTGAAAAGTCATTAACCTATCGCTGATAACTAGGGCGTAAGCCATCGTGTCAGCCGGGACGTTAGCGCTAAACTGGGCTTTGACTGTGATGTCGGTGATGGAATGCTTTAATCTCTCGCTTTGTTTGCTCACGTCGAAAACGAACAAGGGGAAAAGATCGCGATAATCTTCCAGCGAAATGTTGGGATTGGAAATGAGTTCGTCCGTGCTGTAAAATTGGGATCTAAACGCGGCGGCATCTCCGTAAGCCCTAGAAAATTTATATTGTTCGAAATCCAATTGATAATCCGTTTGGGGATATATGTCGGAATTGAGCGTGACGTACATGTTGGTCAAATTGACGTGATCGAAAAGAGCGGGATTCCTTTCTTGATTACCCTCTTTGTCGGTTTGAAAACCTATAACGATCCAACGGGGTTTTTCCGGGCTGGATTTAGTCGATAATCTCCGCGAAAAGCTCGTAGATCGCGGCACGCTAATCGAATCACACTGCCTCATACGATAACCCACGGGAAGACTGGCTTTGGATTCGATCGTTTTGTACAGGGCGGCTTTTTGAAAATCAGCGGGTTCGACGTGAGGCACGTACCAAGATAGCTTGGTGAGATTCACTCGACCGGCATTCGCCGCGTTAGCTCTAAAGATGGCGTTATCGTCCGACTGCCTAACCAGAGTTAGCGTTTGTTTCATCCCGTATAACACTTTATCGTAATCTTCGCAAAATCCGAAAATGTGCTTCAACGGCACGCAAAAACTAAAAGTGCCTTTCGGATCCGGTCTCCTAATCAAAAGAGCTTGACGAACGTTAAATCCATTATTGTTAACCAGATCGGCCGTGGTTTCGGTATCTCTCAACCACAGTTGGTTTAAACCTTGAGATTTCGAAAAATCGTCGGGATATTTTAACATTCCCATCATGGTGGTGGCTTGACCGGGATTAAAAAGAGATTCAATTTCTTGGCTGGAAAGTTGGTAGCGGATATTGTTGAAAAGGTATAAAAGACCGTTATTCGTTAAAGCGGCGCTATCCCCGTTGGCGTAAGCCGTGCCGTCCGCTTTCGTCAGTCGACCTTCGATTTGCAAAAAACTTTCGCTCGGATGAGTAAATAAATCTTGAGTTTCGATATTTATTCTAATTTCGCCGGGATTGTTTAAATTCGTACCTACGATGGGTTCGTATTCGTGAAATTCGTAACGCTCCGTGTTTTCGTCGATCGCGTAAGATTCCGTTAAACTATACATTTTTTTTAAAAATTGACGAATCCTTTAAGCGGAATTATTCGAGATAAATTTGAGGAAAAGCTCTATCGTCTTTGATGAAAATTCGTTTTATTTTTATAAATTTATATCTCGCCGAGTCTTTTTCCACTTTGGGGTAAATTTTCCCTCCGTAGTAAACCATTTTAACGGGAGGCAAATTATTTTCGAGCAAAAAACAATTTAAATCGTCCTCGAGTTCGATCGCCGCGTCCCTTTGTCTCTCGGTCAATTCTACGATAGCCTTTCGAAACCCGAAATCGGTATCGCAAATTTCCATAATCTCCGCCCCGTCGAATCTTACGTTGGCGGCGTGGATAAAAACGGTAACGGTATCGTGCTGAGGATTTCTATAAATTCGATAACTCGGCATTTTTTAGACTCGATAAAATTCTTTAACTAAATCGTTAATTCCGGAACCGTCAATGAGAGACCCGAGAGAAACCGGTTCGACCGGATTTTCCGAGATCATTTTAGATTTCGGAGCTAGAGCGCTTTTCCAACCGCGCTTAAAGCCTTCTTCCCGGCTTCCGTGGCGGCCGACTTTCCAGCTTCCAAGGCGGCTTGACCCGCTTTTTGAGCGGCAGTCTTCATCATACTCTTGGTAAAGAAGCTAGTTAAAAAATCTAATAAACCGCTACCGCCGTACGCGTAGCGTCGTATAAAACCTCTATTTTTCGGAACGAGCATATTTTTAAATTAGAGACAACAACGTTTTAAATTGACTGGAATCGATTACGTCAAAACGTAAAAGATCGTTGCACACGGTCAATATCTCGTCTCGTACGCCGGTATTTCCAGCGGCTCGACTCGCCATCAAAAGTTCCAATCTCTCGAGAAGGTCGTTGGGATGAGTAAGACCGGAACCTTTCCGAAATAGTGATTGAAAAATCGAACTTTGTTAAACGATCTATTGGTAACCAGCTTGCTTTTAGGGTTGTACCTTTCGTAGCGGACGTTCGTTCGATCCAACAAATCTTTATAATTTTTCAAATCTTGATCGGTATATTTTTTGTGTCGATCCGGATTTTTTGACGTGATGAGATCCCACAATCCGGGAGTACCCTCGTATTCGGTCCCGTTTACGATTAAATCGTCCGTTTCCGTTATACGGATAGGTTTATCGCCCATAAAATAACCGCCAACTTCTTCCCTCACGCCAAACTTTTTATCGGAATCGCGATCGCGGATTTTAGCGCGCAGTTGATCGGTTACGAAAAGCGGCGACGGATTGACGGGTTCGCCGGGTTCGAAATAGGGTGGAGGTGCGCCGGGCATTTCGCGCAACCCTTCTTTAATCTCCTCCGCGGCAGTTTTCTGCGCTTCTATTATATCCTGGGTAGCCTTCTTTTGCACGTCCGTGACGCGTTTAAAAACTCGAGTCAAATCTTCTTGCATACCGCGCTCGGCTTGACGTTCTCGTAGAAAATTATCCTTGATACGTCGTTTTAAATCGTGAAAATCTTTAACCATCTTATCCCTTTGTTTCGGATCCGTAATTTTTAGAAAAGCCATATCTTTTCTAAAAATTAAAACTCTTTTAAATCGGATTTCGGTAGAGGAACTTCCTCGTCTATCGAGCTCGCGGTTTTCCTACTCGTTTTGCGAATTTCTTCCTTTTCGACCAAAAAACTATCCAATTCGGATCGAATCGCTTGGAATTCTTCGTCCGAAATAGTCTCGTCCACGAGCGCTCTAGAAAGAAGCGCCGCGACGGTATTTCGCTTGGTAGCGGCTAAAATACGAATTTTCTCGTGCTTGCGAAATTTCGTAGACAGTCGTTTGTGGAGGTATTTTCCCATAGCCGTAAGAGCACCAAACCCCGCGGAGGCAACCCCTAGAACCGCCGCTTCGGGTACCGTTGCCATCATAGATAAAAGAACTATCCCGCCCGCGGTTAAGCCGGTGGCGAAGACACTAAAACCCATGCCGAAAAAATCGACGACCTTGCAAAAACGTTTATATTTTAAGCCCGTAGATAATCTTTGCGCTTCTTCTCGCGAAAAAATGGCTTGAATTTCTTTAATTTTTTTCAATCTAAATTCGTGCGATTCCATTTTTTTAATTTCTTTAAATCGTTTAACTCAGAGAAACATCCCGAGTAGGGGGATATTTTTAAACGGGCTGTTTGGTCCGAGTAAAATTCCTCGCCCTTCGAAGACTTGACCGTCTTTCTTCAAATAAACCGTCTCCCACTGCCCCTAATCCCCCGCCTGAAGTTGGACTCAAATACAGACCCTTGTCGTCGGTTTCGATTCGACATATATTCCCACCCTTTTTGAGATAGAGGCCGGATCCGAGGGCTTCACTAACCGCCGTACTGCCTAGACCGGACAAAGCTCCTATTCCCAAGGCGGGTAAAACTGTACGAGCGAGCATGGGGAGGGCTCGAGCGGCCAAACCGGCTAAAAGGGGTAAAAATCCGCCTTCCACGGTTAAATTGTGCCGAAGTTGAGTTTTGCTCAATCTCAAATCTAGACCGACTCCTTCCTCCGCGGCTTTTCGGATTCTACTCGCTTGGGTGCGAGTGACGGCGATTAAATCCTCGCCGACGAGATCGTCCTTGCTCAAACGGATAATGATGGGCGTGTCGGTTCGAGCCGCTCGAAGAATTTTATCTTTTTGCCCTTGCGAAATATTTACGCGAATAGTTTGATACATTTTTCTTAAAAATTTAACAAAACCTTTAAATTTCCCTAATATGAAATCGGATCGTAATATTTTCTCCGCGCAAATTTAATAACTTTCCGTTTTGGTCCGTGAGAGTGGTTTCCAAATTGTTTATCGTCGACACGATAATCGGCAAATAAACTAAATTGGGCGGCGTTTCCACGATTTTGTACCCGGGGCTCACGTTGGGAAAAAAGGTGTAAATCGTATTTTGCGAGAGACCGTTGACGTAATTCCCCAAAATTATATTTATATTGACTCGGATAGTGTTGATGGATAAAATATCGACGACGTTTTCGGATTCGTGCAACCCGCTTCTGTAGACCGAAGACGCGAATCCGAAAACTCGACCTATAGAATTGGGGTGTCTGAAATCGACTATAAAATTTTCGGCGACGTTAATTCTAGATTTTAACGTGTTTGGATTCGCCGTTATAGATACTTTATCGAGGAAATTATTTTCTTTCATTTTCTCCCGAATAACCCGATCGATATCTACGATATCGTAACTTCCTTCCGGAACGAGAAATAATTCCCAATCTTTTCCGTCGTTGGAGGAATAACGAAAATGGTTATTGTGGGAACTGATGTTGGGAAAAGAATAATACGTCTCGAGATTCACGAGCGCAATTTCGTAACGTTTATCTCTATCGAGCTCTAGAGGAGGGTGAAATCCCGTGGTAAATTTGGTGGTATTATCGGAAACGACGACCTGCATCGAACTTTTAGGCGCCGTATTTTTAGCTATATCTCGCAATACGCTTTCCATATTTTTCGTATAGAGAAATAGTTTTTAAATGATATAGAATTCGTCGAGACCGCGCCTATATTTGCCGGCATCTTTTTCGGAAGTGAGATCGATAACGACGAATTTATACGGTTTATTCCAAGTGTCGCGGCACAATTTTCTAAATTGATCTATAGTCATATCGTGACTCACGTGATCGTCGTAAATGTGGTTTATATTTTTTAAATCTTGACGAAAAAGGCAAATAAAATTGGCATTTTCTCGTATCGTCTGCCGAGGTAACTTGAAATAATTTTGGGAGAGATAAAAACAGTCGACGTTGCTGTGACGTCCTCTCACGTAGTAGCATTCGCACTTATTTTGTTTTTCCAAAAGTAAATCGTCGAAAATCATTAAATTTTTATCGGAAGGACTTAAATCTCGCGGATCCGGAACGTCGGAAGCGTGTTCGAAAAACTCGCACGTCAGACCTTCGCGCTTGGGATCTTGATCTCGAGTTAAAACGTCGATAAATTGGGTAGGAGAAATACCCTCGGCTACGATTTTATCTCGCATACTAAAAAGCCGTAAAATTTCGTCCTTGATCAATTTTTTCTTGAAGGCGTTGTGGATTAACGCGTATTCGGGTTGAAACAAACTCTTTCCGAAAACTCGAAGATTATCGTAATCTAACCAATCCGGTTGTAATAGTAAATTTAACAACAGAGTCGTTTTACCGCAGCCGGATTTGCCGACTATGACTCCTCGAATACTTTTAGGTAAAAGGGGGCTATTAAAACGCTTGGTTTTATTCGTCCAAGATAAATCCTTAATTTCCATTTTTATTTAAACCGAAAGACTTCTTAAATAAAATGTATTGCGTAAAATGTAAAAAAGAGACTGACACGATCGATATAAAACGCGTGATGACGAGATATAACAGACCTATGAAGAAGGGAAAATGCGTCATCTGCGGAACGACTAAAACCCAATTTATAAAAATGGAAGGCGGCTCGCTGTTGAATAGAGCGATCAATAATTTACCTTTCGAAATGCATCTGCCCGGGCATAATTTTACAGGGCCGGGAACGAAATTGACCAAGAGATTGAACGCGGATCTCACCCCCAAGAAATGGAGTTTGCCTGTGAATAGGGTGGATAGGGCCGCGTATCATCACGACGTGTGCTACCTGAAAAAATAAAGATACGGCAACGAGAAATAAAGTTTGCGACAAAGACATGTTGGAAGAGATGGAAGGGATTTATAACCCAACATTGAGAGAAAGAACGGATAGGTCTATCGTGCGGAAAATTATCGGAACGAAGATGAGATTCGGGATGGGATTAAAAAAAAAGTTTAAAATGGACCGATGATTTGGCGGAAGAATTACACAAGCCCGTCGTTAAAAAATTTCCTAAAAGATGCGTGCGCGTAAATAACATTGATGAAATATGGGCCGCGGATTTGGTAGATATGCAGGCATTCTCAAAATTTAACCGGGGAATCAAGTACCTGCTTGCCGTTATAGATATTTTTTCCAAATACGGTTGGTTAATTCCGTTAAAAGGTAAGACTGGGAAATCGGTCGCGACTGCTTTGAAAAAAATATTTAAGGAAAGAAAACCGCAAAAAATATGGGTCGATAAAGGTAAAGAATTTTACAATAAAGAAGTGCAGGGTCTAACGGAATTGTATTCTACCGAAAATGAAGAAAAATCTAGCGTGGTGGAGAGGTGGAATAGAACGATGAAGGAGAAAATGTGGAAATATTTTTCGGCAAATTCCACGCGGGTATACATCGACGTGTTGGACAAACTCGTTGATCGATACAATAATACGAGACACTCGTCGATAAAAATGACGCCCGTTGAAGCCAGTAAAGAGAAAAATAAAATTAGAGTTTGGCAAAATCTTTACCCGGATCATTATAAAATAAAAACTTTTAATCCGCGATTTTCGACGGGCGATAAAGTGAGAATCTCGAAGAAAAAGAAAACGTTCGAAAAAGGATATACGCCGAGATGGACCGAAGAAATCTTTACCGTGACTGCCGTACAAAAAACTACACCGGTGACGTATAAAATAGCGGACTATAATGGGGAAGAAATACGAGGCACGTTTTACGAACAAGAACTACAGAAAACCGATCAAGAAATATTTAGAATCGAAAAAATAATACGCCCTAAAGGTAATAAATCGTTGGTAAAATGGTACGGCTACCCCGCGTCGTTTAATAGCTGGATCAATAACGAGGATCTCGTTTAAAAACCGGGCGGGTATTTACACGCTCGACGTCGATTTGAAATATAAATCTGACGAACCGGGCCGAAGAAAACGAATGTTTCAGGTATTTGAAGGTAAAGAGACGAAAATATTTTGGGAAGAAGAGAAAGGGAGAGAGAGTATAACGGAAACGTTCTCATTCGATATCGTTAAACCAAACTCTCTAATATCAATCACCCCTTTGGAGTATAAGAAATTTACCTTTCGAGAAAAGGGACACATAAAATAATATTATAAACCGGGCGGGTAAAAGATTTTTTTTTATAAATACGGGAAACTCTTCGTATTTATAAAATTTCGAGATTTTTTTGGGGTGGTGTTGACATTTTTTTTTTAATTTTTTTTTTGAGAGGTTGGGCGGAGTTTGTACCTTGGGGATAGTGTGGTGTTGAAGTTTTGCCCTTCTGGGAGGGGGAGAAGGTTCAACCCTCAATTTGAACCTTCTTGGTGGGGGTTTGAGAATTGAGAACTATAGAGAAGGTTCAAATTGAGACGTGCCCCTTGGAGATGGGGTTGGTCTTGGAATTCCTAATCCCATACTACTCTGGTCCCCGACGTTCACTCAACAGTACCACAATTACATAACTTACAGCCTTATCGAAAGGGGTGAGGCTTGCCCTGATTCACTAATCAATTGACTTAACGCGACTGTAGGCCAACATTTTGAAATGCATTTTATGAGCCTGTTATTCATTTTGTATACAAAATAATTATTGATTTAAAAATTCGCTGGTCCCTGGAATTGTTTCGTAGTCAAAGTTTCTCAACCAGTCATACAAGAGCATTAATGACGCACGTCCCTTTAATTGGAAATACAAGCCATAAGTGACTATTTTGGTATAAAATACCATAATAAGCCCCAAAGATGACAAATTATACAATGTAATCAGAAAAAACTCAAGTTAAGTCATCATTAAAAAGTTGCTGGGTAAGTAAGCATTTTTGTGAACTTTTTTTGCTTGCACTAAAATCCAAAGACCTATACTATATATTGTGTAGTACAGGTCTTTCTGTAAGCGAAACACTGGAATGAAGAGCCAAAAATAACTTTGTTAAAATCGTTTAAATTCTTGGGGGTCCGTGAATATTTGAAAGAATCGGTCGCGTAACTTCAAACCAACCATTTTTAAGAATGCCCTTATTTGTATAGGATTTTGTTCAATGATCGTAGAAAAGATACAAATACTTCAAAGTATTTATGAAATCTAACTTTATATGCAATAAGCATAAACATAAGAAAATAAAATATATTCATAAACGCTTACATTTTTACTAAATTAATGTTTCGATCAGGGGTAAATTATGGTTACTGCTCATTAAGGGTATATGAAAGTTAAGAAATCTTTGTCAAAATTAAGTTTAGTGAATGTGTGAATGCTAAACAGGATACAAAAAAGCACAATAAAATTGATAAAAACAGCTCGCCTCGTCAATCCACAAATTGCACATTCATGACGCTTGATGCATGCGACATGCATTCCAATACGTATTAATTTCACTAAGCTTTAACGTCGCAATAACAGCTTTCCAGACATAACAGTAGAGGGCAACCCCTAGGATTGCACCTGTGAAGAACCACCGACCATACGTAATTTAGCTGGACCGTTTCCTGGCGGCAGAGACCATAACCATTCGACCACTGTGACCCCTTACTAAGATTCGAGACTTTGACATTCTGCGTTTTTGGGTAAATACTAAATGAAGACATTAAATACATGACAGACTCACACACACGTACGGCATTTGAGAAATTTAACACTTACTTACAAAATCAGGCGAAAAGCAGGATACAATTCGTCGGGTTCTACATACCCGTATGTCATTTTCTCCCATTTTGAGAAAATTGCTTTTGAAGTTTTGAACTGCAATAACTTTCCACGAGTTACGGGTTTGTGGAATTGGGATTAACCTTATTTATAGGGATGGGAACGAGTATCAAAAATCGTATTCGAATATTCGATTGAGATATTCGAAAATATTCGAATGTTCGTTTTTGGTCCATTCTTGTGTCTGTCCGAATATGTTGCATCCGAAAACAGGTATACTTTGTAGTTTTCATTGTGTTTGTATTCTTTTTACGACTCTTACCGTTTCATGTGTGTAATTAACAAACTGTATAATTTTAAAAGGTGCTAAATTGTTGTTGTTCTTACAACGCTATCAGTAATGTTCAGATGTAGGTACAAATCATTGTCTTCTCCCTATCTTATTCCTCTTATGTTTTCTAGCCATTAAACATATCTGAGTACTACGTTATTAGGAATATATGATTTATGTTATTTCTTGTTTTAATGAAAACAGTTTCACGGTACTTTCATATTACGTAAAATAGACAAGGTACAAAGAGGTAATTTAAAAAAATAAATGAGATTACGCACAAAAATACGTAGACGATGACTAGAAACACGCATCAATTAACAATTGCATCAAACGCCGATTGAAATTATTACGAGTTTCAAATTGTCAACTTTCAAACACTGCACCCCTTGTAATTACCACAACAAACATATGGGGCCACTGCCTACAATATACGCTCTAGTTAAGTTACATGTTTTATACACTTTTTCGATTTTGAGAGTTTTATTATTAATTTTGTTTCGTTTTTCTTAGTCCGAATTTCTGTCTTAAAATTCAATTCTTTCAACGAATATAAGTACCACAATATCCAAAAACCGAATATTTGAATATGCGAACATTCTGTCCCATCCCTAATATTTACCTATACATCGTACATGTCATGCGATATATGGTGTGATTGAAAATGTGAGCGCTTAATCACCTGAATACTATGGTCGTTGATAGTTATGTGATATGAATACTCTGATCGTTGATAACTATGTGATCTGAACACTTTGAGGGTGGTAGTTATGTGATCTCAATACCCTGATCGGTGATAATTATATGATCTCAATACTCTGATCGGTGATAATTATATGATCTCAATACTCTGATCGGTGATAATTTTATGATCTCAATGCCCTGATCGGTGATAGTTATGTGATCTCAATACCCTGATCGGTGATAATTATATTATCTCAATACCCTGATCGGTGATAGTTATGTGATCTCAATAGCCTGATCGGTGATAATTATATGATCTCAATACCCTGATCGGTGATAGTTATATGATCTCAATACCCTGATCGGTGATAATTATATGATCTTAATACTTTGATCGGTGATAATTATATGATCTGAATACTCTGGTAGTTGATATTCATGTGATCTGAATACTCTGGTTGTTGATAGTTATGTGATATGAACTTTGGTTGTTCACAGTTATGTGATCTGAATACTCTGGTTGTTGATAGTTATGTGATCTGAATACTCTGGTCGTTGACAGTTATGTGATATGAATACTCTGGTAGTTGATTTTCATGTGATCTGAATACTCTGGTCGTTGACAGTTATGTGATATGAATAGTGATAATTATGATCGGTGATAATTATATGATCTTAATACTTTGATAGGTGATAATTATATGATCTGAATACTCTGGTTGTTGATAGTTATGTGATATGAATACTCTGGTAGTTGATTTTCATGTGATCTGAATACTCTGGTCGTTGACAGTTATGTGATATGAATAGTGATAATTATGATCGGTGATAATTATATGATCTTAATACTTTGATAGGTGATAATTATATGATCTGAATACTCTGGTTGTTGATAGTTATGTGATATGAATACTCTGGTAGTTGATATTCATGTGATCTGACTACTCTGGTTGTTGATAGTTATGTGATATGAATACTCTGGTAGTTGATTTTCATGTGATCTGAATACTCTGGTCGTTGATAGTTATGTGATATGAACTTTGGTTGTTCACAGTTATGTGATCTGAATACTCTGGTTGTTGATAGTTATGGGATCTGAATACTCTGGTCGTTGACATTATGTGATATGAATACTCTGGTAGTTGATTTTCATGTGATCTGAATACTCTGGTCGTTGATAGTTATGGGATCTGAATACTCTGGTCGTTGACAGTTATGTGATCTGAATACTCTGGTCGTTGATAGTTATGGGATCTGAATACTCTGGTCGTTGACATTTATGTGATCTGAATACTCTTGTAGTTGATTTTCATGTGATCTGAATACTCTGGTCATTGATTTTCATGTGATCTGAATACTCTGGTCGTTGACAGTTATGTGATCTGAATACTCTGGTCGTTAGCAGTCATCTGATCTAAATGCATATTGATCTGAATCCGCGAATTTAAGTTTATTCGGGTTTCCGTCTAAATACTAGTATTTTAGAATTGGATTTCAAAACTTTTCGCATGTGACAAGATTTATTAATGATAATCATACCAGAAATAGGTTGAATTGGAAATGACACTAGACTAATATATGTACTAGAATAATGTAGGTACTAGAATAATGTAGGTACTAGAATAATGTAGGTACTGGAATAATGTAGGTACTAGAATAATGTAAGAACTAGAATAATGTAGGTACTTGAATAATATAAGAACTAGAATAATATAAGAACTAGAATAATGTAGGTACTAGAATAATATAAGAACTAGAATAATGTAGGTACTAGAATAATGTAGGTACTAGAATAATATAAGAACTAGAATAATGTAGGCACTAGAATAATATAAGAACTAGAATAATGTAGGTACTAGAATAATGTAGGTACTAGAATAATATAAGAACTAGAATAATGTAGGCACTAGAATAATATAAGAACTAGAATAATGTAGGTACTAGAATAATATAAGAACTAGAATAATGTACTAGAATAATATAAGAACTAGAATAATGTAGGTACTAGAATAATATAAGAACTAGAATAATGTAGGTACTAGAATAATATAAGAACTAGAATAATGTAGGTGCTAGAATAATGTAAGAACTAGAATAATGTAAGAACTAGAATAATGTAGGTACTAGAATAATGTAAGAACTAGAATAATGTAGGCACTAGAATAATGTAAGAACTAGAATAATGTAGGTACTAGAATAATATAAGAACTAGAATAATGTAGGTACTAGAATAATATAAGAACTAGAATAATGTAGATACTAGAATAATGTAAGAACTAGAATAATGTAAGCACTAGAATTGTGATTGTGTGTACCATTATAAGTGTATGAACATATGATTTATATGCACGAGTAAACATCCGTGGTTAAGTGATTAGCGCGCTGGACTTGTAACCCGGAGATCCAGGTTCGGTTCCCGGTCGCGGTAGGTACCTTCTATGAAAATTTGACAACATGTCGATATTCTTCCAAATGTGGAGAAGTTGTCGACTCCTTGTGGAGGGGTAAGTTAGTGCTGGTTAGTATACAGTCCAGGAAAACTGGTTACTTGAACCGGTCGCCGTATATAACGGAAAAATTGTTGAAAAACGGCGTTAAACCCCAGTGACAATATGTCACATTAAACAAACAAACAAAACAAAAAACATTTTGTTAAACTACCTACCTTTGTTGTATGTTGTCACATTTATCTCAGTATCAGTCCTAACAGAAGATTTATCGATTGTGTTCTAGGATTGGTCTCAGCTGTAATCTTCATAACTTCCAATCACAGGATCGTCCTTATTTACTAACAACAAGACGACAGAAAAACATTTAATTTGTCTCCAAGAAAACATAAAAGGTCGTCTACAATGTTAGAATATTGGACATTTTGTAAACTAGACAGCACGTATCGCATTGCTTCATTTACCTTATAGCGACAAATAAGTGTAAAGTTGATATTTATGTAGAAATTCGAGGTTTTGATTCCACATTAATTCCACTGTTTTCTGGTAATCATTTACGTACAAACTTTACACCACATACGACGTGATTCTACACTGAAGGACAGAAATATTCCCTGCATCACCATGTAAACTTAATATGACGTATGCTGAATATAATATACAAAATATCATGTGATTCAATAATCACAAATCACAAAACTCATCCCACATGATAAAAAAATGGAGGACAAAAAGACCTCAAAAGGGGCTCCTACGGGGCACATAATCCGCCATGTTTTTGTCGGGTTATCTCTTTGTATAACTGACATTTTTCAATGTATGAAGCTCGAAACCAGTTTGTAGGCTCTTGCGGGGTAAACAATATTTCGAATATTTCACTCAAAAACATTAGCTTTTATTGTTCAGAAAGAATCTATACAAAGGATTTTATTTGATGAATATTTAGATATGGATGCTAGTTTAATTTATCATGAAATCTTTTGTTTCCTCTAAATGCGATACTTCGATATTTTAGTTATGTGTTTTACATATGCTCTTTAGGGGCAGTTTTATATCGTCGTTAACTGGTCCTCGTTCCATGTTGCAGTGCACCAAAGAAACGTTGTCTCTGTACAACCAGAGACAACGGGAACCAGTTTAATATCGTCGTAAATATATAATGTTTTGTAAACTCTTAATAAGAAATGAAACCAGATCTCGAGGAAATCTTTATTCAATATTCTATTCTTAGCTCCTATACTTGGCTGAACGGCGATTCCAAGCATTTTTGGAAATGCTAATACTAGTAATATAATCACTAGGTACCGTACTACAATCTTGTGGCATTGTAATACGTTCATGTGGCATTGTAAAACCATGATGTGGTAGTGTAATACAATCACTAGCAATTTTAATATGATCATATGGTAATGTGCTACGATCACGTGATATTGTAAATGAGCATGTCGTATTGTAATATTGTTATTTTTTATCAAAGCAAACAACCCGTCCAATCAAGTGATATTTTAAAATTTTAAATTTAAGAGCACAATATTTTCTCAGAATGTTCAGTTCATGACAAGGCATAATTGAATCAACTGACACAAGCATCATTGACCTGTTAGAATAAAACATAAAACAAGAGCCGACTACTATGAAACTATGTTTGAGTTCTGTGTAAATTAAACTATCTGGTACATATGTGGACAGTGTTGTGTATAATTAAAACTATATGATACATGTCTTGACGGTGTTGTGTATAATTAAACTATATGATACATGTCTTGACAGTGTTGTGTATAATTAAACTATATGATGCATGTCTTGACAGTTTTGTGTATAATTAAAACTATATGATACATGTCTTGACGGTGTTGTGTATAATTAAACTATATGATACATGTCTTGACAGTGTTGTGTATAATTAAACTATATGATGCATGTCTTGACAGTGTTGTGTATAATTAAACTATATGATGCATGTCTTGACAGTGTTGTGTATAATTAAACTATATGATACATGTCTTGACAGTGTTGTGTATAATTAAACTATTTAAACTATTAAAGATACTAATTCGATCAGCAACATTTTACAATAATTGTGTTAATGGACACGTGTAAGCATTTCTTTTAAATGCCCGTGTTTGATATTTTTATTTCTAAATTTATAAATGTAGATGTTCGGAACATACTGGTGTTGATTCTAAAACAATTACACCTCTGTTTTTATGTATTTTGTGAAACATTAAAATAGATACAGAAAAATTGTAATAATTCACAAGCAGAAGCGATCTTAATACATCACGTTGCTGATAAATAAAATCAACATGAGCTGGGAAACAAAAACAAAATGGTCCACGATGTTTTCAGACATGACTCTCCCATCATCATTATTGTTTCTGCTCGTCATTTCTAGTTTGTTAATGTCTTACGATAGACAAGTGACACTAGAGACCAATTAGAACCATTCTATGAATTTAACGACTCCATTAAGATGCCATAAATACAACTTTATCGGCACAGCAAACCACTTAACGATATACATACTCGAACGATCTGAACAAATCGATGTGCATCCGAATATTAACGATCTGATCCGAATCTTACCGAGTTAAACTAACTAGAAATATTTACCGAGCTTTTACTCATGACCTATCGAGGATTTTACTCGGAACTTACCGATGATTTAACGCGGAACTTACCGATGATTTTACGCGGAAATAACCGAGGATTTAACGAGAAACTTACCAAGGATTTTTCTCAGGACTTACCGAGGAATTTACTCAGAATTTACCGCGGACTTCATTCGGAACTTACCGAGGAATTTGCTCAAAACTTATCGAGGACTAAAAGAAGATATGTAAAAAACGTGTGTTCCAGACATTCTACAATTAACATGAAAGCTGTGACGAATTCAATAAATCGAACATTTGATAACTACCGAAGACTTATCGCATAAGTATGCTTATCAGAGCAAAATTAAAATTCATGTGAGTGTGAATAATTCCGGAATATATTGATATACAGTTGTCAATACTTCAACCTTGGAAACCTATTACAGTTTTTATTACCAAGTGATGATCGCGTATTATGACAACAGAAGTGTGCGGAAACATCGTAGACCGATATTGGAATTTCACCAATTTGTGCATGTCGCCTTGGCTTGCTCAGTCTCAAGAAATGTTATTTAAGCAAACATGGAAACTGTTGCTATTTAGTCAAAGTCGACTGATTTGTTGAAGTAATATATTTCAACACGAATAGATCAGTAAAATTCAGTGTCATCATTTAAGGTTAAACTTGATTCCTTATTTATAACCGTGTGACTTAAAACGAATACCAACTATGTGGAAACAATGTCAAGAAATGTTTTGAAATAATATTTCACTATGACAGGAGCCTGTGAGGCAACATTCCACGGTGATAGGAGACAATGAATATATAAGTGATGCCAGTTAGTATTGAAAGGTAAGAGTTGTACTCACTGTGTTATATGTTCATGTCTTAGTAATTATGATCGATCACAATGTATTACACCTGTTGCATTTAGAAAATAATGTAATGTACAATTAGACACTTTTAATGAACTGGAGGAAGTATTTGGACTGGAAATTGTGTTAAAGTTTGACACTCAAACATGGTCGATTTTAAGAATAATTATGATTTAAAATCATTTGTTAAAACAGATTATGTTGCCGTGAAGATGAAAACAAAGTAATTTCGTGATGTAGACTCACAGCGTGCGTACTTAACTCCAGACGTACTGTGCTACCCCCTTATAGACATGTAACAAGTTCTCTAAGAAATTCGTGACAAGTTCCAGAAAACATTTCAGGTTTAATTTAATCCCTCCACATGATTATTAGTTATTCTGTGCAGTGTAAGAAAATCAATCTTATGCACATTTCTCTCGTGAAAAAAACCAACAAAATACAGAGCATCTAACAGTGAATTTATGTCGTATAACGCTTTAGGTGTTGAATATTGTACCAAGTGTTTACTGTAAATATTCAAGGAAAATCACATTCTGTTATGTGTGTGTGTGTTTATTGTAAGAATGTACTGAAGTTACTATTTTTAACTCATTGACCCCATCTTGATTCATGGGAGAAACTGGTCAGCTGATTATGTAAGAACTTTATAGTATTGAACCAAATCAATAAACATTGTATTTTTCTAAATAGTTTGCCAAGCTCGATAGAATAATCGTCGACTTAAAGGAAGAGGAGGAAAACATATAAGTATTCTTACATGTGAAGGTTGGTTTATGGAGAGCTGTGCATGAACATAATCTTTTAGAGGAATGTTGTATATTGACTACAGCAAGCGATGCTAAGATTTTAAAATGTTCAGCGTAATAACATATTCTCTTTGAGTATGAACTTAAGTAGACACAGCCATCAGAAGAGAGCTATAATAATCTGTCACCTCGACCTTCAAGAATGTCTCCCAATGAGTATTGATCCATCTAAAATTACTTACGTTGTGAAGGTCAACCAAAGACAAATATCACTTGAAATGCGACATCGGCATGAATTTCAAAAGCAAAAGACAATAAATGTATGATTACATGAGACAATCAGAGAAGACAATAGCTGTATGATTACATGAGAGAATCCGAGAAAAAATAATTGTCTGATTACATGCGAGAATCCGAGAAAAAATAATTGTATGAATACATGCGAGAATTAGAGAAAAAATAACTGTATGATTACATGCGAGAATTAGAGAAAACAAAAACTGTATGATTACATGCGAGAATCAGAGAAAAAAATAACTGTATGATTACATGCGAGAATTAGAGAAAAAATAACTGTATGATTACATGCGAGAATTAGAGAAAAAAACTGTATGATTACATGCGAGTATCAGAGAAGACAAAAACTGTATGATCACATGCGAATATCAGAGAAGACAAAAACTGTATGATTACATGCGAGTATCAGAGAAAGCAAAAACTGTATGATTACATGCGAGTATCAGAGATGACAAAAACTATATGATCACATGCGAGTATCACAGAAAAAATAATTGTATGATTATATGCGAGTATCTGAGAAAAACTGCATGATTATTTTCCAGTATCAGTAAAGGAAACTGTAGGATTTTTTTTTCAGTATAAGTGAAGAAAATAACTGTATGATTACATGCGAAAATCTGTATTTGACACAAACTTGATGTCTCTTTTCAAAGTTTTCAACAAACGTGAAAATAATTACGCGCTTATTGGAACTATCACGAACACTATTATTCTGTCTCCCGCTGGAAAGTCTGATTGTCCCATTACATTGAGAAATGAAAATGTCGCGTATTTATATAGTATACTTAGAATCATAGACAACATCCAAAACGCAATTCTAAACACAACATTGTCCACCAAATACATGTACATAAGTCTAACGATGAATTGTTGTTTGTGTCTTGGTGTAATTCCATATTTCCATGTATTTCTATTCGGTCATATACTGCGGCTAAATGTCGTCATAATTAGAATGTCGATACAGAGCATCGTGCTTTGCTGGTTTGAATTCGTAATCCGACACCATTTCCTGACAAAGAAAACAATGACAAATTTTACCAACATCAAACGTAAAGAATTGGAAGGGAAAATAAACTTGACGAGCTGAAATATATCAATTAATTATTTATCAAACATTGGATTTATAACTGGACCAGATGATTAACTTAAGCTTGTTTCCAGGATTCATTACTTCTTTCAGTCTTGCAGGCCATATGCTCCATGTTTTTATATCTAAAACCTGTAATAAAAACATGAGCCATATTACTCAAGGTATCTATATCTGTATTCACCCTGAATACCTGATACTCTGTACGATACTAAAATAGGCATGTCGTCATTGAATGTGGGATTGTTTGTTATCGCTCATCAACATTTGTCCTAACATTTTACAGAAGATTGTTAAAGTATTTTTGGAATAAAACCTGTTATATTCCATATCCCGACCAATCTGTAGACATATTGTTTTAATATTCTTCCATATTCTATACATACATGTATGTTAAGGTCTTGATTACAAAGTGTCGATACAGTCAGTCAGGCAGTAGCGGATTTCGGGCAGTAACGGATTACGCGCTTGGTCTTTTAAAACCTTGCTGGTCCGCTAATGATGTATTAATAAAAGAAATATTCAGTCATCAACCTGGTTCCATTCCACACAAATCAATGTATATTTGAAAATGTTGTGATTCTGGGTAAGTCTACAAAACCGTGTAGTCCAGAATGAGGTCACCGGATGTTTACGTATTTTATGCGCGCAATAACGTGTCGTTAAAACTGAAATCCGAATATCATCAAACTTAACATTTAAATTACCCTCAATTTGGTATTATGTTGCGTATAAATATCCCATCCCATCGTCCAACACAATTATTTTGCATGTCATTCATTAATCTGTCCGATTTCAGTGAAAAATGCGAGGTCGTTGATTCCGGTAGTAGCGGATTGACGATTTGGGGACTGTGTCAAAATCAAATATCACTCTAGAAATGGGCGAGTTTTGATGCTGACGAATGGAAAACGCATTTCTGTTATAAAGATGTTAAATTTTCATGCCTGACTGCATAAGATCATGTCCTAACCTGTCGGAAAATTGGTTATAATGCCATATCACATTGAGATGATAGCATGCTCATTTTCTCACCATCGAACTATTCTTTTCTATTCTATTTCAATTAATACGTTGAGTATATTTGAAATCGTGAAAAATGTTTCAGTGATGAATTTATTATGTCATCAACTACACATTATGGCTTCTGACAATCCGATGCAATGTAGTTAATATTTCAATCAGGGGATGGATGATATGTATTGGTCTGACTAGATTTCAATATTCGTTGCAAATTGTGACAGGGACCTGAAGCAAAGCAGGAAGTTGGACTGTTCAAGCCATACAGAACAGGCAATAGACTCAAATAAAATGTCAAATAAAATTGCAATCTGTATATACACAATCACACTATCAAATTTATCTGCCAAGTAGCCGACTAGACCAGCAGTTTTGAAGATCAGGATTGGTATTCACGAAACATCCTAGGGTTAAAATTTCTAAATTGGTCCACTCATGTCCATTACACATGAAAAGGCAGTGGACCAGAAGGATAGATAGATTCACTGAATTAGGAATATCTATAATCTTTGAGATATTTTAGAGAACACCGCCCCTGAAAGCAGGTTCACATGAGTGATAACACAAGCGAAATGAAACGTCAAAACAATGATATTTTTTCGAAATATTGATTATTCTGATCAACCTTTTGCAGACTTCTGTTTCAATTTATTTTCTTATACAAACTAGAATATTTTAGTCTGCTTTACTTGAGCAGGGACGTATCTACGTCTCTGACTTGAGCCTCATTAAACTATATTGATATGCGTATAACATGTATTTGTTGTTCTTGGGCCCATGCAGATAGAAACGATGACATAGGAAAGCGATGATACATCGCCTTCCAGAGAATGGCGTTCAATTATATTAACATTGTGTAAGTGGCTTGTCTAAGACTTAGTGGTAACTTAACCCGCTTTGAGATGCCCCCATTTGACGTTTGACCACTGACACACCGTGTAAAAGTGTGTAATCCGATACTGCCTGAATCAATCCGCTACTGCCGTAATGAGTGACTTACGAAATTCGGCATTTAAACCATGAAGATGAAGGAGTAGAAAGATTTAATTTACACCATCAGAAAGGTCACAAAATTTGCTTTTAATCGGTATATATTTCAATAATTCACGCGCTCTATCGACGACGTATGCAGTGAAAGTTTCGTTAGCAATCCGTTACTACCTGACTGACTGTACCTCTTTTAATAAAATGTCACTCATTTCAAAAACATAACGGTTTGATCTATGACATACGAATGGAGCATATAATTTTCTAGATAAATAGTTGGACTTCAGGGTTTGTAATATAGACAAAATATACCTTGCACAATGGCTGACCTCCGAAGTAAGAGTCGTGATCGCTTCCATTCATTAATTTTCAGTTTTCTAATGACTACTGATGAACATGGAATCATCTGGGACCTCGTCGATCATTTTGTACGAATTTAAGTATTCTGTTAAGGGTTTCATGTAGATTTCTCGCGACAAAAACTCACAATTCATTACTTATGGCCAACATAATTGTTGAGCTATTTCCGAACTAACTGGTAAATGTTTGTTAAGCCATGTTTTAATAATTGACGATGTCTCGGAAATATCCATGTAATAAATTCAATGAAGTAAAAAAAATGACGAGTACATAATAGGTGTACACTCCTCCCGAATTTCATTTATACAGACTGCACTAAAGAATTTCTTTATTATTTTCTACCTTTTTAAGTGGATGATTTGAGGGGCAACATATGTTTTCTGTATGCTTCATACCAAACGAGTATAAACGAGTAAATATTACAACAATTTAACAACGCTCCTCGTCACACGTAGCTACTTTCAAACAATAAAGCAGTCAGCATTTGGTTATAAGGTTAGTATAGGCCTTGGTAAGTCTTGGTAATGAGGTTTACAAAAGTATTGGTAACCATGTTAGCATAAGTCTTGGTAATGAGGTTTACAAAAGTATTGGTAACAAGATAAGCATAAGTCTTGGTAATGAGGTTTACAAAGGTATTGGTAACCATGTTAGCATAAGTCTTGGTAATGAGGTTTACAAAAGTATTGGTAACAAGATAAGCATAAGTCTGTTGGTAATGAGGTTTACAAAGGTATTGGTAACCATGTTAGCATAAGTCTTGGTAATGAGGTTTACAAAGGTATTCGTATTAAGGTTGACGTAGGTGTTAGAAACAACAATTACAAGGGTATTGCTAACAATGTATACATAACTGTTAGTAACAAGGTTTACAAAGGCGCTAGAAACAAAGTTTAGCAAATCAATACTCTAGGAAATAATTGTCGACATTTAGTTTGGGTTAATTTTCGATTAAAACTGTATTATAAATGTAAAAACTGAGAAAGAACATGAAAGAATACCGCAGGAATCATGGCACATAGAGAGAACATGATTTTTTTATATAAATGCCGCAGGAATCATGGAACATAGAGAGAACATGATTTTTTATATAAATACCGCAGGAATCATGGAACATAGAGAGAACATGATTTTTTATATAAATACCGCAGGAATCATGGCACATAGAGAGAACATGATTTTTTATATAAATACCGCAGGAATCATGGAACATAGAGAGAACATGATTTTTTATATAAATACCGCAGGAATCATGGAACATAAAGAGAACATGATTTTTATATAAATACCGCAGGAATCATGGCACATAGAGAGAACATGATTTTTTATATAAATACCGCAGGAATCATGGAACATAGAGAGAACATGATTTTTTACATAAATACCGCAGGAATCATGGAACATAGAGAGAACATGAATTTAGAACTATTCCTGCTTCGTATTGTTGTTTTATTGACAGTGTGAGATTATCGTTGCTTTGTTAGAACACTCGTATTATATTACAAAGCCATTTTGACCATCAGTGGCGTCGGGAATATAATCAAGTTATCGTTCACAAACAAATCAATATTGACAAGAACATACAAAACATATAATTGCCTCATGGCATTTACCTCCCGCCAAAAGTCATACTTGTAATCGTTTACACTCATCAATTTCCAGTTTTCTAATGGCTTACGATGGACCAGGAATTATCTGGGGCTTTGAAGATCAATTTTCTAAGACTTTAATTATTCTATTATAGTTTCCTAGAGACAATAAAAAACATTTATCATTTACGGCATTTATAATAAGATTATTTTCAGTAAATGGATATAGTACAATTACCCCAGCCAATATAATTTTAGTCTTTTTATAATGATCTTTTATATATGTTTTCCGTCATTTATTATATACTAAATAAATGACATTTATACATAATCTGAGCTTATTGTTGTGTATTTTATGTTTTAAATAAATTTCCAGTTGCATAAAGAACAAGCACAGGAAAAGACACAATTTAATCATGAATAGTTGTGGATATAAATTACATTTTATAAGAATTGTAAAATGTTTTATATACAAACTATTGTTACTACAGCGGGAGATAATCTTAGCAATAATTTAGCTAATGGCTATTCCCAAATTCTCCCGCGATATAAAACTTGCTATATGGCTGTTACAACGATACAATTAACGGGCCTTTTGTCTGATCAGATTATATTTCAAGCGCGGCTTGATGAAGACAAAAATTTACCTGTGCAGTAAAAAAGTTAAATTACACATAATCTGAGCTTATTGTTGTGTATTTGATGTTTTAAATAAATTTCCTGTTGCATAAAGAACAAGCACAGGAAAAGACACAATTTAATCATGAATAGTTGTGGATATAAAACCATTTATCATTTACGGCATTTATAATCATTAGCCAATATATACGTTTGCTGAAGTAATTCTGGAACTATTCGTTATTACGTGAAATCCAACAAAATCTTCGGAGAATTCAGTCGATCTGTATTAAACTAAAGTGTCTCGTGAATTATCTCGTTTTTTTTGCGTGAGCTTTATTGCATCTATGACACATTTAGTTACTGTAAATTCTTATCAGGTATTAAATGCATATACATGTATTTCAGCTGGAATAGACTGTGTTGAAGTTTTTAAGTTGCAAAATATGTAGTAAACATAATGCAATAATCATAATAATATAAGTTCATACTGATCTGTACAATATATTCATGTATGATGCAGATGTACAGTGGAGTTCACTTACAGTAAGCCGCTTAGGATTGCTCTGTTGAACCTTATATGTCACAAATCGACTATATAGCACGTGTGTGACATACTCGACTGTAAGAACGACATATGCCCTATGTGACATATGCGTCTGCTCAATTTCACAGTAAGAAATTGAAACGTAAATGTCACATACGTTTTGATATAAAATTATGGAACTACAAATTATAACAATAACACAAACATCATCGCAATCATCATCATCAATTCATTATCATCAACAACAATATGATTATTAATTATTACTATTATATGACGTCCATCATCATCACGATGAGCAGTAGCATGAAACCATCACCATCATCATTATCATCATCATGAGCACCACAATTATCAATATTATGTTGGCCATTATTTTTATCATCATCATCATTATCACGTCCATAATAACTATGATTACGGCGATCATCTGAAGTAGCATTTACATAATCACGTTCATTACTACGATTGTCATCATCATCGTTGTCGTCATCATCAACATAATGACCAGCCTCATTACTTAACTCCATGAAAATAAATCAGAGTTTTTTTCAATATGCGTCAGATGATCTAATGCATCATGTCTTAGTTATCTAAAAATCGCCATTTATGAGAAGCGTACTCACAAGAGCTACAGTATAGGGTTATTCTCGATTTTCATTTGATGTTTTTAACATCCCCATCAGACATTTTCTAACCCCACGAGAAAAAATTAACCCCACAATTGCAGTTCGTGCGGAATGAACCTCATAATGTTTCTTTTGTGCACTAACCCTAATCCTCTAATGTATCCCTCTTCTATACGAACAGACAAAAAGACCGGCTAACAAAGACAGACCGATGGACAGACGGACAGCCAGATACCATTCAATAAACATACAAACTTTGTTTTGCTGAGAGTATAATGATATAATATCAAGTGATTTTACTTTACTCCCCTACTTTATGTTAATGTATTTCTACCCGTTTATAACGATTTCGGACAGAACGAAAATTCGGTTTTAAGGCAACCATTTTGCTGTCCCTAGATGTATTTAAGACCTGTAAGAGCTGAATTGTTAATATAATTATCATACAGAAATTGTGAAAATACGTGCAGATGTAAAGCACCCTGTATGTCCTAAGGCAAATAATTGTAAATGTTTTATTATGACATTTGATATTGATATCCGGCTTCAAAAACACACAACACATTACTGACTTCTATATGGATGTATCTATGTTTTGCAGTTAATCACAAAGTTTCTATTTGTTATCCATAGACTGGTTGCTTGAATGTACCGATCACAGTTGAAGGAGAAGTATATTGTTAATTTATAGGAAGAACTTAGTGATATTTTTAGGGCTGAACTGTCCTTTAGTGGATAGAGCTATTTCTGTAAGTGAATACTTGGCCGATTTTTTGAAACAAAACAAGGTGAAATATCAAATAAAGAAAATTATAACCATGATCTCTGAATTTATTCACAAAATGGACGAATTTTCAGTTGAAATATTTACACAACTTCAGCATATTAAGACCATCAGGGACAACATTCTATAAATAATTAAAATAAACACGTGTAGACATTCTGGTATGTGTGAGTCTATGTAATAAACACTTGTAGACAAGCTTGAATGTGTATGTTTTGTGATAAACTCACGTAGTTATAATGATATGTGCATGATTGTCTACGTAATACACACAACACAAGATTGGAATTACATCATGTACAAATATTGTGCATTCGTGTTGTAGGATATTTGTAATACTATGTTATGTTATATCTTCCGAAAACGGCCGGTGCAGATATATTTGGTGTGTTTTACAAATGATGACATTAATGCGAGTGACATATATTTAAACATAGAGCAATCTGAATGCTGTTTTAACAACATGTGTAGTTTATATACTACTCAAAATTTGCTGAGGATTACTTTTTCTACAGTGCGTTACTTTTGTGTATTTGTAATAAATATGAAAATTGATTAAAAGGAATTAAATGTAATTAGTTCGGAATTGATTTTTATGAAAATAATGACAATGGAAGTGTTCCTTGATGCGTGCCTGTTGCGGAAAGAGTGCGGTGGATGAAAATCAACATTTTGGAGATCACATAGTGAAATTAAAAAAATCTTGCAAATCAGGAAATGGTTGGCGTAGGGTGTTTAATACCGAGTATGGTGTCCGCGGGCATTAATTACGGCCTGGCATCGCCGCCGCATGCTGCTAATGGGCCTGCGGAACTTATGATGAGGAATCTGGGCCCATTCCTCTACGAGTGCATGTCTTAGCTCCTGACCTGTTGTTGAATGAACGTGGCGTGAAGAAATGGCTTTCTGCCGCATATCCCAAGCATGCTCAATTGGATTTAAATCCGGGGACCTTGCTGGCCAATCCATGCAGACTATAGTTGCCTCCTCAAGATATCGGTTTGTGATGTGGGCTGTGTGTGCACGGGCGTTATCATCCATAAGAATGAAATCAGGACCGACTGCGCCAGCGTACGTGCGTTCATGGGCGTCTAAGATTTTATTGACGTACCTTACTGCCGTCAGTGTACCGTTTTCAATGATGTGTAAGTCCGTTTTCCCCTGAGCGCTTATTCCCGCCCACACCATGACTGAACCCCCAGCAAAACGGTCGTGTTCTGCAACGCATGCTGGAGCTAAGCGTTCATTTGGACTTCTCCAAACCCTAGCCCGTCTGTCCGTGAAGCCCACACAAAACCTTGACTCATCAGTAAAGAGGACCGAGGTCCAATCATTAACTGTCCATGTGACATGAGTCTGCTTCCACATGAATCGGTTCCACATCCTGGCGACGACGCTCTGGGATACCCCAAGGGCATTGGCAACGTGCCTTTGTGAACGGCCAGCCGCCAACATTCCAATATCCCTGTTCATCTCATCTTCACTAAGACGACGTCTAACCTGTCGATTTGCCATAGTTTGCTAATTTCGAATATAGTTTTACAATAAAACGAGAGAAGTCTTGCTGCTTGTACACGTTTAAGTGAAAGCACATGGCCATAAAACACCAAATTTCCATGGGTATGCTTTTCCATGTGCTTATCGTGCAAGGTGTACATGACAAATCGATAACTTAAGTACATAATTATGAGGTACCCGTACAGGTGTATCGTTAGCGGAAATATGATTTTAATATGATGATAATGGGACTGAAATATGCAATGTCAAAAAGGTGATCCTCAGCAAATTTTGAGACGTATACTTTCAGGATATGCAATAACTATCTTTGAAGCTAATGTGTTTTCAACAACATTATCTTTATTGCATTTATTTCAGGACACGACATGTTTGCCTTATAGCGTCAGTTGATAGATGACGTCTAATCTTAATGTGACAACCACAGAAAACGACCATAAAACTGTGTCGTCGTTTCTATGGTTACCGTACGTAATCATAACAATCGTTTGCTTGGCGGCTCTAGTCGCCAACTTCTGCTGCTATCACAGGTCAGTTAAAAGGAGCAATCTATATCATGTTGTTTTGTTACCAGAGTTTTCTATATCATGTTGTCTTGTTACCAGAGTTATCTATATCATGTTGTCTTGTTACTAGAGTTATCTATATCATGTTGACTTGTTAATAGAGTTATCTATATCATGTTGTCTTGTTAACAGAGTTATCTATATCATGTTGACTTGTTAATAGAGTTATCTATATCATGTTGTCTTGTTAACAGAGTTATCTATATCATGTTGACTTGTTAATAGAGTTATCTATATCATGTTGTCTTGTTAACAGAGTTATATATATCATGTGGACTGTTACCACAGTAACCTTTATAATTTTGACTTGCTACCAGAGTTATCTGTATAATTTTGACTTGTTACCAGAGTTATCTGAATAATTTGATTTGCTACCAGAGTTATCTGTATAGTTTTGAATTATTACCAGAGTTATCTGTATAGTTTTGAATTGTTACCAGAGTTATCTGTATAATTTTGATTTGCTACCAGAGTTATCTGTATAGTTTTGAATTATTACCAGAGTTATCTGAATAATTTTGATTTGCTACCAGAGTTATCTGTATAGTTTTGAATTATTACCAGAGTTATCTGTATAGTTTTGAATTATTACCAGAGTTGTCTGTATAGTTTTGAATTATTACCAGAGTTATCTGAATAATTTTGATTTGCTACCAGAGTTATCTGTATAGTTTTGAATTATTACCAGAGTTATCTGAATAGTTTTGAATTATTACCAGAGTTGTCTGTATAGTTTTGAATTATTACCAGAGTTATCTGAATAATTTTGATTTGCTACCAGAGTTATCTGTATAGTTTTGAATTATTACCAGAGTTATCTGTATAGTTTTGAATTATTACCAGAGTTATCTGTATAGTTTTGAATTATTACCAGAGTTATCTGAATAATTTTGATTTGCTACCAGAGTTTTCTATATAAGTTTGTCATGTTGCCAAAGTTTTCTGTATAGTTTGGACTTGTTACCGGAGTTATCTGTATAATTTTGACATGTTACCACAGTTATCTGTATAATGTTCACTTGTTGCCACAGTTACCTGTATAATTTTGACTCGTTACCACAGTTATCTGTATAATGCTGACTTGTTAACAATGTTATCTGTATAATGCTGACTTGTTAACAATGTTATCTGTATAATGATGACTTGTTAACAATGTTATCTGTATTATGTGGAATTGTTAACTGAGTTATCTATACCTTGTTGATTGTTAACAGATTTATCTGTATAATGTTAACTTGTTAGCAGAGATATCTATATAATGTTGACTTGTTACCAGAGTCATCTGTATCATGTGGACTTGTTAACAGAGTCATCTATATAGTGTTGTCTTGTTAACATAGTTATCTATATAGTGTTGTCTTGTTACCAGAGTTATTTATATCATGTTGTCTTGTTAACATAGTTATCTATATAGTGTTGTCTTGTTACCAGAGTTATTTATATCATGTTGTCTTGTTAACAGAGTTATCTATATCATGTTGTCTTGTTAACAAAGTTATCTATATAGTGTTGTCTTGTTAACAGAGTTATCTATATAGTGTTGTCTTGTTAACAGAGTTATCTATATAATGTTGTCTTGTTAACAGAGTTATCTATATCATGTTGTCTTGATAACAGAGTTACCTATATCATGTTGTCTTGTTAACAGAGTTATCTATATAATGTAGACATGATAACAAAGTTATCTATATAGTTTTGACTTTTCAATCCTTCATTTATGTATGTTTCTGTGTGTTTTCAGTTGGTGGGTTTTAGGGAAGGTAGTATTTTGGGGAGGGTGGGCTTTTTTCTTTGTATTTTATTCTAGGAATCCTTTCCTTGTCTACCTTAACAAAACCATTAATAGTAAACTGACACTAATGATGGCATAGACGGTAAATACCACATAACAAACTAGACTTTTGCAAACACATCATTATTTATACCTCATCATTAATCATGTGGCTTTACAAAGTAACATTTAAACTTAATAAAGCAGAATATCAAAATAACGAGTGTACTTTAAAAGCGAACAGAAAAATTCTCACCCGGTACAATTGTACGGTAACCGAGTTTTCTGTGACAGGAGTGAGATAAATTCTATAAACCGTGTTTTACTGAGTTGAAGACACTGTACACGTACATACTCATAATAATGATACCTTTACATCAGATGTAGACCTTATTGTATACCTGTACCTGATTTGTAGGTATATGCTAGGTATAAGCATTAGTTATCCTTCATCCCCTTCAGTTAACAGCTATGAACGTTTCCTATGCTGGTACTGAGCATCTTTAAAGTGTCTAGCAAAGCAATCTTTTTTGTGTATTGATTGTAGCAAGTCAATCCATTGTTGTGTGTTGATTTTAGCGAGTAAATCTTTTGTTGTGTGTTGATTTTAGTGAGTAAATCTCTTGGTGTGTGTTGATTTTAGCGAGTAAATCTTTTGTTGTGTGTTGATTTTAATGAGTAATTTTTTGTAGTGCGTTGATTTTAATGAGTGAATTTTTGTTGTATGTTGATTTTAGCGAGTGTATATTCTGTTGTCTGTTGATTTTAGTGAGTAAATCTTTTGTTGTGTGTTGATTTTAATAAGTAAATCTTTCGTTGTGTTGCTGATTCTAACAAGTCAATCCTTCGTTGTGTACTGACCCTAGCAAGTGAAACATGCCGACAATGTATATTTCTTATTGAAATATTCAGTTTTCAATAATTTATATTTGATAAACAGTCCCATTAAAGCCTCGCGAAAGTGTCTTTTTGGTTCAGTATATTTGCGTTCAGAGCTTCAGTCACGTCCATTTGGTCAGATTGGCAAATACATTTTGTAATTCTATACAAATAAAAAGTTATCTTTTTGAATCCGAACGACAATATTGCCATTATATGCAATGTTTCCATATTTTATTCTATGAGAGCTACATCCATTAGTATAGATCTTAATACACGTCACGTGGTACACCAGTCATTACGGTACTACATTCTTGTATATATAAGTTTAGATCATCCCGAACTGCGGCAGATCATACACTTCTATGAAAATTTGACAAAAAATGTCGATTTTCCTTCATGTGTGAAGTTGCTGGCTCCTTGTGAAAGGGTAAGTTAGTACTAGTTAGCATAAAGTCCAGGAAAACTGGTTAAGTGAACTGGTCGCCGTATATAACTGAATAAATGCTGAAGAAACGGCATTAAACCCCAGTGACAATAAGTCACAATTAAAAACAAACAATTGGATCATAATACACGTCACGTGGTTCACTTCAGTCATTACAGTACTACATTCTTGTATCCATAAGTTTAGATCATAACACACGTCACGTGGTACACTACAGTCACACAAGTTGTTCGAACCGTTGCCGTTTATGCTTAATCATTTATTGCAATTATTCATGTATGTATGTATTTCTCATGTAATCTGAGTCACTAATTCAAACATGTGTAAAGCTTAAACGTTGAAATAATACACCATATTTAATGTATACGAATGTTGTTTTGTACAATCAGCGCCCACATATAATCCCCCGGAAGTTAACTAGGATTGTAGTATTTATATCCAAGTAGAAAATCACACAGAATTGTTCAGAACTGTCCTTTTTTTGTTAAAATTGCGTGTTTAGTTCAGATTTATTCCGATCAGAAGAATTTATGGCGTCCAATGTATTATCATGGGTTTAATAAAAACAATAAAAAGACATTAGAGGATGCTAAGTTCTCTGTTTTGTCGTTTATTACATATTGCATGTCGTACACGACTTAAGACAGAAATTGCAAATCTCCAGGAATTAGTTTACAGACGTAATTATGTAAGATGTCTCAATCCTACATAATATAAAACAAATATAACTCACGTTTTCTTACTTTGAAACCATTGTTTATATAACCCTTGTCTACTGTCGAACAAAATAATTACATTTCTGTCATACCGTATATTGTATTAAGCACGTCTATTAGTCATATAGTGAGACAGCGTCTGTATAAGATTTCTGTCACTTTCTTGATCATAGTTTCACGGCAGAGACGTTAAATAATTGAGAATGATCAACTTTCATATTTAACGTATATATTAAAACTTCACACAAAATATCTTCTGATTCAATGAACTATGTTGTGATTTTCAGGAAACGTCGATTGAAATACCTAAGAAAAGTTGAAGTCATGGAAACTAGAGAACGCGTTATTGAAAGAAGGATGGTGTTAAATTTGATTAAAGCTAAATATAAAACATGCCTTGTGGACGATGTCTGTGGTGATAAACCCGACAAACTGAATGTAACGACGCCAACATCACAGCTATATGTAACAACAAACGATCAGGGTGTCGTACATTTGTGATTCATTTTCATAATGTTCATATTGTTGTTTTGGATATAAATTCAACTGATGAACGATTTTTCAGCAAATAAAATGTATCCCTCTGGTTGGAATTATGTGATATGATCAACTTTTTGAAGGTAAAAATACGGACGAACAAAGAAGAGTATTACGTATTCGAGCTAAATACTGTCAACCTATGGCATGGAAAATTGTTTAAATGCACGGTGTTATATTTGTAGAAAAACATACACCTATTTGTTACAGGAGATACTAAGTGTGTGTCGAGGGTCTGCTAATAACAGAATGGCTATAGTGGGATGAATAGGAACACATTGTAAATAGTTGTACAATATGGACGAAGATAAACTTGTCTATAATAACGTATAAATAACTCCAAAGAGAAATTACAAACAGGTAGTGGTGGCCATCGAGATTAAAGAATGTAAACAGAAAACATGTCATGTTTTAACAACATTGTAATATAGTCTATCCTACCTATCACAACATGTCATGTTTTAACAACATTGTAATATAGTCTATCCTACCTATCACAACATGTTATGGCTACAGACAGTTGAAACTATTCCAGACTTAATAACAGCCATGTAGCCATTATAAACAGATATCTTTGAGATTTTTAGCCATCATAAACGGATATCTCTGAGATTTTCAGCCATTATAAACAGATATCCAAAAGATTATGTAGCCATTATAAACATATATCCTAGGGATTATGTCGCCATTAAAAACAGATACCTCTAAGATTATGTAGCCATTATAAACATATACCTCTAAGATTATGTAGCCATTATAAACATATATCTCTGAGATTATGTAGCCATTATAAACATATATCTCTGAGATTATGTAGCCATTACAAAGAGATTTCTCAGATATTATGCAGCTAATATAAACAGATATCATTGAGATAATGTAACAAGTTTACTAAGATATCCCAGAGATTATGTAACCAGTTCATACAGAATCTCTGAGATTATGTGACTAGTACCTAAATATATCTTTGACTATGTAACTAGTATATACAAATACCTTTGAGATATTGTGATATGTTTATACAGATATCTGTCAAATTATGTAACCACTTTATACAAATATCCCATGAAGATTATGTATTGGTCCAACAAAACATATGTCATCTCTTGACAGGTATTTCACATATAGTGTCTGTATTATGATTATCACTACAAATTTCACAATTGCAATGTTTAGTAACATATTGCGAAATAATCCATACTGATTGCATAATGTCAAAGTACATATAGATATAAACCATGTTCTAGCACTACCTACAACTACAATTTTTTTTTTGTAATTATTGCAATTTAAGAGGTGATTATGTTTACAGTTAAATTAAATCAAAGCACTCAATGAATGGTGGATATAATCAGATATTGTCTGACGAGAACACACGGATACATCCTCGGGTAACAGATGTAAGAAATAAACCACGAACTTGAAGAGAGAATCGCTGAAATATTCTATCTGAAAACTTGACTAAACGTCATAGATGTAGAATTCTGTATCTGAAAGACCTATTTATGTATCAATCCGTTATGACACAAAATTATTATAGATGAGTCTGGCTGACGAATTATTATCTATGGTATCAAAGTCTAAACATAAAATTTATCATTGTACATGTAATGTTTGGTACGTATCCTAGGATCATCTATTCTTTTTCATTGATTTTGTACCATAACGTACACTTTTTATATCCTTTCGTACATATTCAGTTTTCCTCTAAAATAGTCGTGAAATTACTCATCAATATTTATTATTTACATTCTATATACATTTGTATCACGAAACATTTATGTTAAGCATCAAACATATTAACGATACTGGTAAGTGCATTGTAATTCAGGCGTCTTGTGTGGACACAGAGCTTTTGTTGCATACTGTTAAACTCTTGTATCGAAGTTAATTATTTCGTTTGGGCCTGGAGTGCTTTGATTTGGAAAAACGAAACCGGAAATCAGATCTTCGTATATCTTTAAGTATGCTATGAGATGAGAGTCATTTAGATTTTTTTGTATCACCAAGATCAATTAAAATGCTGGCTTATATCATATCACATACTTGATATAGTACATAAGTTTTATCAAGTAGCTGTACGTTATGTTAAACTAGTAGAATTAGCTCACAATAGTTTAAAGAAGTTTCGCGTCTCTGTAATCTCGGAAGAAAAGGGTATTTATAAAAACATGATAGCAGAGGAACATCTATGCTCGCCAATCTGAAAAGATCCCGGAGGCGAGGGTAAACGAACTCAATACACAAAACTGACAGGTTGCGTCTTTAAGTCGAAAGCGAAACATCTCACGTTCGCCTGCCGAATCAAGCTGAGATCAGTTTGCAGATTTGTTAAGCACGGCGTTATAGCCGAATCGTGATAAAGCTAGCCAGTGGGGTCTGTAGTACAATGAAGATGCAGAGTCGATAACTTTTAACAGTTTGAATAGTTTGGTTCAGCTACGTCTGTTTATCCATAGTGTATCTGTCCACTAGCCCGTGCCCGTGGAACTGTATGTTGTAGGATATATCTATAGCTGTATGTTGTAGGATATATCTGTAACTGTATGTTGTTGGATATATCTATAGCTGGATGTTGTAGGATATATATATAGCTGGATGTTGTAGGATATATCTATAGCTGGATGCAACGAGTTAGGGTAGTTTTGTTGACCTCGTGTTTTTATTTTTGGTCTCGTGACATCTATCATTCACGTTGTAATAAGTCGTTAGTATAACTAATGGAGTTGTATACAAAGGCAGCAGAACGGTGGTTTGTTGGTAAAGAGACTTGGATCTACATTCACACACCGTAACAATGGGTGTGCACGTTATTCCCTGATAGATTGTATGACACAAACACACATTACAACATTTTGTCCGGTACTGTATGTCACTAGGTGTCTCTGTGTCCATTTACGACATGCAATACATGGTGTGCAATATTGTATCATTATGCTAAACATGTACATGTGCATTAAATAACACTAAACACTAGCTGACAAGTACAAATGTTGCTGTAAAAATAGCAAATAGGAAGCTCCGCGCAAAACAATGCTGTATTGTTAAATTGAAAATGTTTTTTTTGTATTTACAGGTGTTAGCACGAGTTATCAGCTTTTAGTGTTATTATTTGATTTAAAAGTATTTTTAATATCAAATAAAAGCACAGACTTTTCGTTTGCACAGTTTTATATTCTTATTATTTCGACGCAAGACTAAAGTTAACAAGAGGGCCAAGAGGACACTTTATCGTTCAACTGAGCAAAGATTGCAACTGATTAGACCTGATGACCTACTTTTTTGACCCCCAGATAACCCATGTTCAAACTTGTTCGCAATATCACTTATATTTTTTTCTGGAAAGGTTTGGTGAATATCCAATCAAAACTATGACCACTAGAATGTAAAAAGGTTGTCCTGTGATTTCGCCCAGTGACCTAGTTTTTGACCCAATATGACCCATGTTACAAAATTTTCAAGATATTATGAAGATCTGATTTGACCCGGTGACTTAGTTTCTGACCCCATATTATCCATATTCGATTTTTTCAAGAAATTATTCGGAAAAACATTCTTACCAGGTTTGATGAAGATCAAAGTATGACCTCTAAATTGTTAACAAGGTTTTCCATGTTTTGACCTGGTGACCTAGTTTTTGACCCTACATAGTCTCTTTTTCAAACTTGTCCGAGATATCAACAAGCATAAGCCACACACCAATTTTTAAGATCCTTTGATGAAAAATGTGGCCTTTAGAGTGTTCACAAGGTTTTTGTTCCATTTGACCCAGTGACCTAGTTGTTGACCCCACATAACCCTTTTTCGAACTCGTACGAGATATCATCAAGACCAATTTTCATAACCCTTTGACTATAATGTGAATGCCGACGCCGCACGACACACGACGCCAGACGCTGGACATATACCCATCAATATAGCTCGCTCTGAGCACTTCGTGCTCAGGTGAACTAAAGCTTTCAAAAAAATGTAAGCGTTATGTAATTGGCAAATGATAAATATATACTTGAGTGGTTTAAACTAGCATATATAATGCTTTTTTCATACGTTTTTGTGTTGGATTTTTACAGCCAGTTGTTAAGCATAATGAATAAATTCAACATAAATCAATGAACTATGATGCTGTTTATTTCTGTTGTTCAATTACATGACATACATAATGGATTAATATATTTACATGACAGAAAATATATACAAACCAAAGGAAAAGATTAACAGATCACAAAACATTTAATTAATCAAATTTATTTAAAATATATAATTACACAATCCTTACCAGATCACACCATTTTATATAGAACTATATACAATTCAAGTTTATTAGCGATCGGCAGTCATTTGCCTTTGGCAACTTACAATTTTATATATACACCGTGACAATATACAAACATAAATGAAAAATACACACAAAATAAAGAGAAAAAGTACAACATAACACAAAAGCGCATGAATACAATAAACGATCAGTAGACAAATCATCGGTTTACTACTAAGGTACTTCCAAGTACGCATAATGCTTTTCCTATAAATCTTGCTATACTTAACGAGCCAATTTTACTTTTTGTTGACATTAAAGTATTCAAGTTTGTATACTAGGCCAAGAACATCTGCCTAGGTATTTTAGCAAAATATTTTGATACAATGGGCAGCATAACATAAAATGGTATTCGGATTCAATCATATTTTGTGAGCATAATCTACACAATCTATTTCGTCTTTCAACATTATTGTATGTACCTGCTTCAATTTCTAAACAATGTGAAGACAATCGCATATCAGTTAAATATTTTCTTAATTTGTCATTTTTATATCAACCAAATATTTTTCAAAGCAATAATCAGTCTTATATCCACAATAATAATTTAAGTTAGGCATCGAGTTGATACAATCACACCAATCTTGGATAAATTGATCTCTTAATCTTATTTTTATCACATTAAAATAATTTACATTTCTATCAAAATTTAATCTGACATTTGTAAAGCCAAGATGGTCTACACAAGAATTCAATCTACTTGACCAACAAACCGTATTAACATTCGTACATATGTCAGCATACATTAAACATACGGGTGAATTATCATTTTTCATCATTTTCAACCAAAATTTCAGATTTTTCTTTATATATTATAGACAATGGGAATATCCAAAGTTCACCTAAAACTGCATAATTAGGTGTCTGTGTTTTCACTCCAAGAATATATCTACAGAAACGTATATGTAACTTATCAACATCTTTATAATTATAAATACCACATATCTCACAAACGTATGTTCAAATAGGAACAATCATTGAATCAACAAGAGATAACATTTTTTAATGTCCATTTCTAATTTATCAAAAATACATAATAAATTATTGTACGCCCTAAGTGCTTGTTCTTGTAATACTCCAATTGCATTAACCATATTTCAAGTGTACGTAAATTTAATGCCGAGATACACAAAGTTGTCAACAATGTCAATTTTCTCATTATCAATAAAAAATCAGGATATCTAGTTTGTTTCTGTTTTTTCGAAAACACAATTTTTTGTTTTATTAATATTGATTGTAAGTCCCCACTTTTCTGAGTAATGATGCACATCATCAATTTGAGTTTGTAAACTAACAGGATCAGTGGTGAACAAAACTATATCATCAGCAAATAAAATCATATACATGGAAAGAAGACCATAATCTTTGTCAGTTATGTATTAAAATCAATATTTTGAACAATGTCCTTATTAAATAATATGAATAGTAGAGGTGACCTAGAGGTCGCCTTGTTTGAGGCCCATTGTTACATCAAAGAAACTGGACATTTTCATACTACTTGACATAATTTATTAACACTATTATCTATACATTTGATCATGTTGGTCATTTTATAACTAATGCCTGGTCGTATAAGTTTTGTCCATAGGGCATCTCTATTAACTGTGTCGAAAGCACGCTGGTAGTCAATAAAATACACCACGTTTTAGATTTTTCTTACAATACCTTTTATATAATGACATGTAATATAAAAATAGCATCAGCTGTAGAACGACCACCGAGGAAGCCACACTGGCTGTCATTACATACATTTTCATGTTCACACCAATTTATTAACGCGGTTTCTCAATATATGTGAAAAAAACACCAGTTACATTTACTAATGTAATTCTTCTGTAACTGGATGGAATGTTCTTATCACCCTTTTTGGACAAATGGTTCCATTGGACAAACTGGTCAAATATTGGTCCAAGGTTATATATATATATGCTTCGTATGTTGTTAAAGTCATTTTCACAACATACGAAACAAGGAATATAACCAGCGGTTTTTCTTCTTTGTGTATCGTTACACGACGGAGAGTCAGGAAGGAATTGCATATTTTTATTTCTAATTAGCATATACTTGCATTTCATGAACGACAATAATTAGCATATACTTGCATTTCATGAACGACAATAATTAGCATATACTTGCATTTCATGAACGACAATAATTAGCATATACTTGCATTTCATGAACGACAATAATTAGCATATATTGCATTTCATGAACGACAGTAATTGATGATTACTTTTTCTTTTACATTTGTCAATTATTTGACCAGCGTGTCATGCGTATATTACGTGATGTTTGTTTATAAATTACTATATACATGTATTGGAAAAAATCAACAGCTTCGCCATGAAAGAAATGTGACACTACTGTATTGATTTAAACATCATAATTATCTGCAAGTATGTTGTACACACGGGTCTGACACATTTGTTAACCAAGTCATAACCAAAACAAGTTTATCATCGCTACTGCGGTCTCGTCTGACTTTGTCTCATTTTCGATTAAACAAAGATTGTTATAGTTTACAACTAAAAAAATGTATGTCAGAAATCAAAATATAGAATATCTAGTTGGACGAAATCAGCTCGAGTTTGATTAACAAAGCTTTTTCAAACAAAACAATGAAACAAGGAACATTGTGTACATAAATAAAACTATTCATTTGCACATAGAAAATAACAATTACATTTTAATACCTATAGAGAGGGCACCATGAATTCAAACATTTTTCCGATTACGTATTTCAATATTAATATAATTTATATATCAGTGATATTAAAAATAAAATTATTGATAGTTTTACTTTTGTGTTCTAAAATGCTTTACTGTTTTTTTCTTTACAATTTTATCGAAATTTTGACAATGTTCACATTGTTCAAATACATATTTCTCAGCAAGATATATTAAATATTTGTATATTTTCTGAATGCTGAGAGCTTCATCTTATATTTGATACATGATTTATAGAAATCGGTCGAAAAATAAAAAATAAAACCCCAGGACCGTGAAACCAATTACTTTTTTCTTATATAAAGCGCTAGGGTCAGGATACACTCAGCCTATGAAGCGTAGTGTTTAAAAGCGATGCCGGTAACCAATATATGACGCATCACCAAATACGAGTCCATGGACGAAAAAAATCACCAACACAAATGGCACCGCGCCTGCGGGTGCAGAGCAATAACTTGTTGCTTATTTTATACAAGTACACCAACAGTCACGTGATTTTATCGCACATAATTTGTATTACAATTACAAAGATTATCAAGTCAACATGAACGACTTTATACGGAAGTAATATATATATTTCTGCTGTGAAGATATTTCTTCACATTCTAACAGACAACCTTCTCATTTTTGCCTAAAGGTTTTTGGTATTAATTTCCATGCCTTCGATTTGTTTTATTGTCATAGAAAACGTTTTTGCTAAGTATCAACTGATTTTATTACTGCTTGAATAATTTTGAATACTGTAAGGGAAACATCTCTGTTTGTCTCAGATTTTTTAATTGCATTTGACAGTCGTCTACCTGAGCTGCTGGATTTAAATTGTCCTGTTTATAAACAGATCTGTCCCTCGTCAAAAGTGTCTGAAGTGCTTGATATCAATAATGAATGAATCGGTAAGCTCAGGTGTTCAGGTTAGTACAGTGTAACCCCTGAAAACTTTCTGAAAACCGGATTTTTTTGAAAATCGGACGATTTTTCAAGTCCATTTTTTTCTCTTCTATAATGAAATATTCTCTGGAAACCGGAATTCTCAGAAAACCGGACTTTCGGTCCAGCCGGAGAGGGTCCGGTTTTCAGGGGTTCGACTGTACATCGGTAAGCTGTGTGCCAACTGAATAACCATAATGACTGAAATATTGCGTATAAACGGCGAACAATCCGACAAAGAAAAATTCAATGCGTTGCATATTTAGTCACGATTATCTTGATGAACATTCAGTGGATTTTATAGCACACAATTGTATAGTGGTTTATAAGTTACGTAAATTCTGCAACTGTGTAAGTTATGCAAGTGCTATTTGTTCCATTCTATGCACAATCCACTCAACGTAGTCCTAAAAAATATTTATCCAAACTTGATCTCCAGACTCTTTCGTGGGAGAAAGAAATCTCCACTCATCATGAATATGTAGAAAATAGAGATATCCCGTGTCATATTTAAATTAGTCCACTGGAACAGCCAATCGGTCAATTGCCAGTATCTAGTACTCTAACCTGACCAGCTGATAACTTACAATAATTTTCCAGCTTAATTTTATGTAATATGGACTCCATAAAAATAAGTAAAGCGTCATAAAAAATTATTTTAATGCATGAATACCTGAAATGACAACTTAAGCATTGATAGAGTTACCTAATTTTATATAAACACAGTAAATCATGCATCTGTCTGCTACATGCGTTTGTGACAAAATCTGAGCACCTCTTTCTGTCTATACATTCTTAGTGAAGAAAATGGCATTAACAACTTGTGATAAAACAGACATACAATAACAGGAACTCATAAATATCATTCATATAACTCATAAAGTGGAAAACAGATATAGTAATGTGATATAACAATACTTAAGGTACAATATATTGATGAAACAGAGACACAAACGTCTGTAATAAGATATAATTAAGCGATATCATTTCGTAATTATAGTATGTGCAGTTTTAGTTTATACTTTTTGATACATAAATATTCTGGGAATATTATCATCGATAGAAAACACTGTCAGTCACCACAGGAAAATAATTTTATAGCTAAAATTTAAAGTACTGAAAAACGTTCTACCACCGTCTGCCTCATTGGTTACTTACATAGTAATATAATCACAATCAGACCTGGCATCTTATCAAATACAAATGATAATACCAATATTCTTAAACAGCCAACCTAATACAGACACGTCAACACAAGATATATCTGTATATATCCGTCAGTGAACAAACTTTATCCATTAAGATGAAAGACGGTAAGAACTTAAATACTCAGACGATTCTATGTTGGACCGCTACAAACACGCAGCTAGAACTAAAATAACAACCGATGGTTAACAAACTTAACTGATACAAGTAATGCCAACACTGTTATAATAATAAAATCTTATCACAGACAGCATAATAAGAAAAGTGAAAGAATGTATCCCAATAGACCGACCTGTCAACTGCTGTCATTGATCTCACAATATATTCTCAGATAACGCTCATGTTTTAACACACAGATAAAACACGCTGTACATAACGTTCTTATGATACAAATACCAACAACATTTACGATGACACACATAACACACACAATAACAGTAAAAATCTCTCAAAAATAACGCACTGATAATGCTCACAATAACACACAGATATCACACAATGACACATAGACATGGTCAACATAACGCGCACAATACCGCACTGATACTTATGTGGTATGCCGCATGATGTCAGTATCGCTATTTACACATCCATGCTCAAACACACTAGACACTTCATCGTTGCTAATAGATATAAATCATTCGCAGAAGCATGTGAAATAATAGTAGTCATGCGACCAGGAAACGCGTCATCAATTACATGCTATACGTCATCAAAGATGATTGACAAATGACGTCACATGTATATACAATTACCGTGGCCATAGGTGACCGGAGAAAGTCATTGATATACTTATATATTAGGACGAAATTGCTGTAGTCATAGGTGACCAAAGGAAGTCATAAATATACTTACATTAGGACGGTATTACTGGGGCCATAGATGACCAAAAATAGTTATTGATGCACCTACATAAAGACGAAATTGTTGTGGCTATAGGCGACCAAAGAAACTCATTGATAGACCTACATAAAGACGAATTTACTGTGGCCATAGGTAACAATAATTTTATCATACATATACAATTACATATGAAGGGTGATATAATTTAGCGGTGTTTATCCGGTCGTCTATGGCCAGTCACTTATGGAAAAGAATCTTAACCAACCTAAAAGGCCCCAACAAAAAGGCCCCCTTAACCAGAAAAGTAAGTTAAATGTAAGTAGTTGCTTTAATTAATTTGGTTTTAATTGTGTGATGTACATTGATTTTTTAATGTTTCCCTATAAAACATGTATGTATAAATGTATGTATATGTGTAATCATTCAATAAATAAGCATGGACATCCACAATAATTTGTGCTTTTCCTGCTTCAGTGGTAATAGTGTACATACCCGCCCCTGCTTTTGTGTGGATGTAATTGTCAAAGAAATATATCATAATACATCTACATAAATTCTTAAACATATTGATTGAAGCAAATTATCGCAACAAATTATCACATATAATTCATATATGCTTACCACTATAAATTTCAGTGTTGTTTAGGCAGCCTAATTACTAAATTTATCAGCCATAAATGAGCAACTAAAAATTTCAGTGTTGTTTAGGCAGCCTAATTACTAAATTTATCAGCCATAATTTAGCAACTAAAAAATTTAAATATAACTAAATAAAGATATCATGTTACATCTACATACATAAATCAAATTAATCAAAACAAAATCTCACATATAATTCACATATTTACATATTCCTATTTAAATTTAATTTAGGGTCTTTTTAGTCATTGGCCTTTCTGGTGCTGGCCTTTTTGGTTTTGGGTCTTTCTGGACCCCATTACTTGACAAGAATCGTTTTGAAACAAAACTCGATTTGATTTAATTGTAATGAATATAATTACCTAAACAATTATTGATATCATTTATGATAGAGAAAATTTTATTCAATTTATATTGTAAGGACTTGGGCTCATGACCTGTCTTTATTTTTCCGCATACAAAAAAGTCATACAGTTAGCATTTGATTTTTTTCAACATTTTCATTTTACGTAGATTGTGAAGAACGTCAATTGTCTATATGACCATGCTAAATGAATGTGACTTGGGATTTACTTCCTTCTTAATCAGCACTACCCGTGAGACCCAAAGATTTGGATCTTGCAGGTCAGGACATTTTAACTAACAATCTCTAATAAGAGATCCAATGTTCTACTACTACACTACAATAACATGTTTAATATTATCTAAGTTGATCAGAAATATTACTAATAAGCTGTTCCATATTCATTATTGTGGACTTTTAACATTTAGTTTAAGAATATTGTTATCTGCTTGGCTCTTTTCAGCCTTTGGGGAAATATATATAACCATCAAGCAAATTATTCCTTCTTCACTTTATTCACACGGCACAACCGACTGCCAACCCCCACCCAACAAAAGAACATGTTCTTAATTTTGACCAATTATTGATATGCCTAGGAACCTATCCACTTCGATCAAATACATAACAATATGTACATAAATATTAAAATATTTTACAGGCCCGGTGCACTGCGGAAACATGGAAACAGATTGACTGATTGCCAAAACCCTTTGCGAAAAGTGGATTTGATTCTGCACTGATGATTTTATTGTGATTGTGATGTTAACAGTCATTCGACAACTGACTAGACTCATCATGTTAGCTAGACTATTTCACATAACTGTAATAAGACTGTGGAGTAAAATTGTTTACTCGAGCAGCACATTATATTTTGCATGTCCTGTGATCGAATCGATCGGCATATTGTTTTCGTCCAGACCGTCCGTCTGTCTGTCCATTTGAATGTTTTAACTATGCCTATATCTTTTGGTATTCATGAGCTACAGTACTCGAACTTGGTTGGTAGATACCTAGACACAAGACTTTTTGACATTGCTGCTAAATGCTGAAAATGTTGACCTTGCTTATATAGTTCTTCTGCTTGAGCTACCGTACTGAACATGATATGAGTTTGATAAATCAAGGTATTTTTTGTTGTTTGTTACTGATAGTGAATTGAATTTTCAGGATGGATCTAACATGAATCATACTCCATTGTACTTTTGTGTTCTAATATTCAAGTGTGACTTGTTAATGTGAAATACTTCATGTTTAATTCAAACTTGAATAACTTCATATGTGTAGCAGGGGTTCAATGTGCATAGCCAATATTTGTTGACATTGTAACAGAATATAGGAGTTGGAGCCAACAATACCTCAATGACCCCTTGTTTTTTTTGAAATATGTGTGATAGACATTCATCTCAGATATATATCAAAAGTTTAAAATTGAAGTTTTGTTAGAATTAAACAGATAACTGCATCTTATTAACATTTTATATACATTATAAAAGAAATTGAATACTGCAAATACTTGTTGAAAACAAAACTGAATTTCAGAGTTGAACCAAAAATTAGGTCAGTGACTCCATGTATTTATATCTGAAATGTGTAGACATTGTTCCTAGATATAAATCAAAATTAGAAAGTTTCGTTTGAAGAATATCAGAAAAAGGAGAATAAAAGATGAAAACTTATAATTTTTGGTCAAATTGCATCACACTATTTCATACATACAGTTGAAGATAAAGACTTATAATAATGCATTTATGTTATAAAATGTGTTAAATTAACACAATAGATGCCAAATGAATACTTACATGTAAAAACAGCAAATGTTTGTCTTAATGATATCTTGGACTAGTTCGAATATGGGACATCCTGGGTCAAAAACTAGGTCACCATGTCAAATCACTGGAAAACCTGGTGAAAAGTTTAGAGGTCTCAGTTTTGGTCAAATCTTCATTTAACTTTGTCAGAATATTTATTTGAATTATGTTCTGACCAAGTACAAACATGGGATTTGCCATCAAAAAGTGGTGTACCTTCTAAATGTAGTAATATTAATCTTAATATTGATGGAAATAGAAATTTATCATTAATCTTAATATTGATGGAACTGAAACTTCCTAAACTTCATTTCTTTTATAGTTTTATAGTAATCATATAATGAACATAGTATCATAACACTATTGTTAGTCAGTGCAATCAAACATCTTAATTTAGCTCAGTTCTGCAGGTGATATTTTTCTGTTTTAATTACAAGTTCATGTAATTCATTTTTATCTCAATATTATAATCTGTATAATAATCTGTGATACTTAATGCCCCTCTGTGTCATGCCATCAACAAAGAGGAACACAATGGAAATAAGAGTTTGTCTCTTTTTGTACCATCCCCGGTGTTGATGTACATGTCATGGTCTTAATTCCATGTGTGTAAATTTTACATTTGCCATCATCTTTTGCATACATGTATATGTGAGTCTTTATCGAAATAAAGAATAATAAAATAAGAAATACAGCTGGTTAAGAAGGAAGTAAAACCCAAGACACATAGACGTTTGACGTTCTTCACAATCTATGTAAAATGAATACATTGAAAAAAAATCAAGTGCAAACTGTATCGACTTTTTTTGCATGTGGGAAAATAAAGACAGGTCATGAGCCCAAGTCCTTACAATATAATCTGAATAAAATTTTCTCTATCATAAATGATACAGTAATTGATTGGGTAATAATATTCATTACAAGTGAATCAAAAAGTTTTGTTTCAAATATATCCTGCCAAGGAATGATGTCCGGAAAGATCCAAAACCAAAAAGGCCCATGACTGAAAAAGGCCCCTAAATTAAATTTATCAAGGAATATGTAAACATGTGAATTATATGTGAGAATTTGTTGTGATAATTTGCTTAAATTAATATGATTAAGTATTTATGTAGATGTTATATGATCTATTTCTTGGACAATTACTTCCAAGCAAAAGCAGTGGTGAGTATGTACACTACTAAATTACCAATTCCTGAAGCAGGAAAAGCACAAATTACTGTGGATGTTCATGCTTATTTATTGAATGATTACACATATACAGACATTTATATACACATTTTTATAGGGAAACATTACAAATTAATGTACATTACACACTTAAAACCAAATTAATTAAAATACTTACATATTACTCACTTAAATATTATTTAGGAGCATTTCTGTTAGGGGCCTTTTAGTTGGGGCCTTTTAGGTTAGGGGTCTTTCTGGATCTGTGACGTTTTATTCAGGTCTAATTCAGAAAAATGCAAATTCGTAAACAATCCATATTAATGGCGCAAGTACAACAGATAAGCGATAATTGTACCTCATTAATATTGTTTTACTCACGGAACTTCCAAGTCGGCGGGTGGGTAATCACGTCATATGTTTCTAATGACACTTGACAATTTCCATTTAGACAAAAATCCTGAGACATTGTTTTTTGTTGCGTTTAATGTTTTGCGGATAACGTGGCTCGTCCGTCCGAAAACTATACAAGTAACTCCTTTGCGAAGAGTTTGATTGATTCCCTTAAGTGCAGAAATGTTGCGCATTACAAATTACTCGTTCGATGACATGTTATAGTCAGCGGCAGGGCGCTGAAAAACCGAAAATTTGCCGGTCCAGACCGATTTTCAAGTTCCCAGACCGAGTTCAGGAGTGAAAATTTGTTAAAAATCGGTCCATAAACGTTCTATAAATTTCGGTCCGAAATCGCTAAGTACGTGCAAAATGTCACAAAACTTACTGTATGTTGTTCGCGCAATTCTCAATACCCCAATAAATATGTCAAGATATTCAATAGCCTGGAGCGGTCATCTGCTAATCCGATCAATGGATGTCTGTCAATAGGGGTCGATCGTAATCAGTCCAAACACGTGGTAGATAATAAAAACAATTTATGCATACTCAATTGCGTTAAGTGATGTGTTTGCTGCGTGTATTAATATTTGAGTTTACATACTGTCATTATTTTAAATTTAGTACTGTTTCGGTTTGATCAAAGGCGGTGAATTGTTTAAGAAGTCGTAACAGAAAACAGTATGAAAGAAAATTTAATGACATCAAAAAGGAAGCCGACATTAATTGCTCAGATTTTGCAGACTACACTTTGCCATTGCCATTCATCGATCAACCAATCACAGCTCCGAACGCAAGACGCTTGTCGATATCAAAGTCGTTGCTCCGCCTTCGTATTTCCTTATAGCTCCTGTGGTTTAGCGGTCACGTGACTAAGAAATACATCATCTATTACAATGTGATACGTCATCATTGATGACATCAAAGGATTAAAATTGTGGATTGACATTTGTAATTGTGTCTAGAAAAAACACGTAAGCTGGTAAATGGGACTATGTTTGATATTAGCTATTTCAATCAAGTATGTGCTTGTGATTCCATTGTAGTAGTATCTGATTGAAATTTCAATTCCGTTTTTGTTTCGTTTTTACTGTTACGTGTACTGTAGTGTAACTATGAACAAATCTTCGCCATTTTCAGAAACTGGGGGGGGGGGTAAATTTAATTGGGGGGGCGTCCGCGGGCCTGGACCGATTGAGATTTCAAAATTTTCCATGCCCTGGTCAGCGGGAAATTAGTTTAGATTTTAGTCAGAAAATGGATTAGTCCGCAAGGTTTGTTATGAAACATCAAAACAATATTTTTTCGAAATATTGATTAAATTCTGATTAAAGTTTTTAAGTTTGTTTTGTTTCAATTTACTTTCTTATGCAAACTTGAATACTTTGGTCTGGTTTACCTGAGCGTTATCGAACTATATTGAATGCGTATGAATTTTGTTGTTCGTGAGCCCATGCAGATAAACGATGACATACGATTTCGACAAACGATTTCCAAAAACAGGAAAACACGGCTGCACAACAATAAACCTGAGATACAAAACACGGCAACATGAACATATATATATATATATATATATATATATATATATATATATATAGTTTTATAATCACCAACATATTGGGACACACGTAAGTCTTACACTCGAATTGTTGGGTCATCTGGCAATTTATTGGGGCCTACCTAAATATTGGGCCAAGACCCAATAGTTTTTTTACCCACACTCCTAAATGATTCTAACGGGTGTAATACGTCTCTTGAACATGCACTCTTAAACCCCTTTATTGGGTCGTATTTTTTCCAAAGTAAGGACACACCGTGTTTCGTATATATTTCTATATTCATAGTTCGCGTTTGCGCATGCGTCATTCGGGTTTTACCAATCATCACCAAAATGTCAATTTCACTGTTTGCCGCTCAAAATGATAACCATGGCGTGTTTTAGTTCAGGCTAAAACCTATCGTATTGATCAACAGAAAAGACTACGACCGAAACATCGCACGAGGTAAGTTGTTTTCATGCTTAAATTGGTTTCGTACCCTATAAAAAACTTTCCGTTACGATATCCGCATACTTTCGGTTATCCGATTACTGGTACACTATGAATTCCGTTTTTTGTAAAATCTGCACCTTGATAGTTTTTATTGCTTTTGTCGCCAATTTTTGTAATAGAAACCCATCTGAGGCCCACTCCAGCACAATTTTAAACAGAAGTAAGGTAATGTCCTCATTTGTCAATCATGAATCGCAAAGTCTTTGCATTTTTGCCTCTGTAAACACAGCTGGTAAAAGGTACCCCAACAAATGCAAATTGTCTTTTCTCTACTTGTTCTGTTTGTTGGCCCAACAGTCTTCAGACATTGAGCTAAACCCTGGACCAGTGTGTAACACACCCCAGTACCCCTGTGGCAAGTGCAATCAGGAGGTATCTTGGAGCCAGAAAGCCATCCTTTGTGACCACTGTGATCGATGGTTTCATACAGACTGACAAGGGATAGGTAATTCAACTTATGAAAAACTGTCAGACTCCCAATTTAGCTGGTATTGTCAATGTTGCGGTAGTTGTAATTATTCCATGTCCCTAAGAGTTTCCCTAGATTCTCTTAATGATACAAATATCTACTGTCACCTTGAGTCTTCAAACCAATCCATTGAAAATGATGTTTCTCTTCAACAAGTTGGGTCTTTCCTTAGTACCTCGGGCCGGAACTTAGATCATCATCCCCTACCTCAAGCCTCATCCACCCCAAAATCAAAAGTTCCTACCCCAAATCCCAAACCTAGAGCCAGTACAATACCTAAAAAGGTGTTAATCAATAAACAACAACGCATAACTGTCCTTAACATAAATTGTAGGTCAATCAAAAATAAAGTCCCCAAATTACATCAGATGATCGACCAGGTAAAACCTGATATAATCTGCTGTAGTGAAACCTGGTTCAAATCCAACATCCATACTGCTGAGATATTCCCAGACAGTTTAGGTTACACAGTCTATAGGGATGATAGAACTTACAGTCAAGGGGGAGGAGTCCTGATAGCTGTGACAAGGACCCTATTGAGTCAGGAACAGCCTGATCTCAAAACAGATTGTAATATCTGTTGGGCCAAATTGAGTATACCCAGTTCCCGAAATATCTATGTCGGTTCATTCTATAAGCCCCATGAAAATGATCCAGATGCACTATCTCAGTTATGGTTGTCCCTGCAGAAAGTCCCAAAAAACAGCATTATATGGCTTGCAGGTGATTTTAATATGCCCGACATAGACTGGTCATCAGAATCTCTCAAGAACTCCTGTAAATTCAAAGCCCTGTATGAAAACTTCCTTGAAAATATTGTCAGTCTCAATCTTGAGCAAATGGTTAAAATTCTCACAAGAAATAATAATGTCCTAGACTTATTCCTTACTAATCTACCCTCCATGGTATTTAATGTCAAATCCCTCCCTAGCTTAGGAAATTCCGATCATGATATCATCTTCCATGAATTAAGCATAAATAGAGGTCGTCCCGCTCAACCTCAAAGGAAAATCCACTGCTATAAAAAGGCCAACTGGTTAAAAATGAAATCTGAATTGAACAAATTTTCCAGTAAGTTCTGGGACTGCAAACATGTATGTGCGTCTGTGTGTCTGTCAGTCTGTGTCTTAACCTGTCCAACTTTGTCCGAACCATAACTTCCTTATGCCTCTATGAATTTTTAAATGACATGGCACAATTGGTCCCTATGATAAGACAATGTGTAATGCACAAGACCTAGGTTCACACCTCAAAGGCCAAGATCACATTTGGGGTTTAAGGGGCAACAATTGGCATGTTTTACCTTGTCTAGACTATAAATTCTTTCAGCATTGATGTTTTAATACAACATGGCCTAATTGTTTTCCTTGATGAGATGGTGTGTCATGCGCAAGACCCAGGTCCATATCTTTAATGTCAAAGTCACACTGAGGGTTTAAAGGGCCAAAATTGGCAAGTTTTAGTATGTCTGACATTGTCCAGACCATAACTTGGTGGGCCCATTCAAAATGTCAAGGTCATTCCCTGAAAAAGCAATGGAAACCCTTTTCAGGATGATAATTAGTGCCTTAGCGGGCTCAACATGTTGCCATTTAGCAACTTCTAGTTTATTTTATTTGTATTTAGATAAGTATTGAGTCATTGAATTTGAATAGTTATTGGGTCAGTGTATAAGAATATACTGTTGGGTCTTGCATTAAAAAAAGTACATATATAGTCTTTTTACAATTTCTATATCACATTTGGATAAATATTGGGTCATTGAATTTGAAAAATTATTGGGTCAGTATATAAGAATATACTGTTGGGTCTTGCATTAAAAAAGTACATATATAGTCTTTTTACAATTTCTATATCACATTTGGATAAATATTGGGTCATTGAATTTGAATACTCACTGGGTGAGTATTCAATAATTATTCAGAGATATCATTATTGTTGGGTCTTGCAAACAGGAAGTGCGGCCATTTTAAAATGGCATCTTCCATGTTGCAATTGCCTATTCCACTTCCAGCAATTTTTGTTTTAAGAAAAAGTCACTTGAAATATATATTAAGAAGACTTGAAAAATTTGAAAAAAAGTTTTGCTGTATTCAAATCTTCTCAAATGGATATCTAATTTGCATTCATAGTTATTATGAATGGACTGTGATTTCCCTACTACTTGAATCTGTGAGAATATTTCATCTAAAATTTGGGTATGTATAAGATTGATGATAATTTCATCAAGCTTTCCATCTACTCTCCCAAGAGTGAAATAGAAGCATCCATGTAGCTAGACATACCCTTTTATGCATATGTTTACATGATTGTTTGGCAGTGAAAGATAAAAAGTTTATTTTGGAAATATGCATTTTATGTAATTTAGTTAAATTACTAAACATTTATCTGTATTCAATAACCAATATGTTATTCTCATAAAAAGTATTCACTAAAAATTAGAAATAAAACATAATTTGATCGTGATAGTAAATACTTAAACATTCTTTACAATCCATTTTGCACTGGTGTATCAGTCTTGGTCATTCTGAAAGCTAGACTTCATTATTTATTAGTGCACATATTTTTTTTTCATCAAATCAACTACAGTCATTATCTTTACAGTCATCAGACTGGACCTTGATGGCATTCTCTCCTGAATGAGCTATTGTTGCATCTTGTTCTGGACATACTATTGTAGCATCTTACTTTGATTGGAATATTGAGGAAATTTCTGGTTACGCCCTCTACCCTGGTTTCCACTATCACAACCACTTACTACCATCATCCAGAGTTATACATTCACTATTTTGACTGCTATTTTGGCCTTGTCAGCCCGAAATTTCACCAGACCTGCATACCCACATTGTTATTAGACCCAGTTATAAAAGAAGAAAAAATGATAAAAAATGTACATCAGAACTATTGTTTAATAATATAATACAAATATATATCAATACAAACACCAGGGCTTCGGTTGAATTATTAAAATGATGATAAATCAATGAGAAATGACTTGACAAGTTTACTAAGCAGAAAACTTGTATCTACATAATATTTTGTCATTGTACAGTGTTTGGACTTTTGGTCAGAAGGAAACCTGAATTGCAGAAGTTTTTTTTATATTTTATGTCATCTGTTTGCCTATGGAAACCTGTGAAACCAGCTACAGAAATTATCTTTTGCGGATACTTTTTTTATAAGTTATCATAAATTATGTCAGTACAATACAATAATCGTTTTATCTATCATTTCTATCGCTGTTCCTAACACATCCAATGCTATGCCCACAGAGTGAACTAACTGAGATATTGTTCTATGGGTGAATGCGTATTTTGAACCAGAATTCAGAAGAGATTCACCCTCTCATTTTATGAAGTGTTTAAACTTACTAAAACACAATACGATCATCTGCCATTGTTCGTCGACAGAAACATTTAAGTCCAATTCACTTGGACGCTTTCAAATTGATGTAGATAAACCCCATATTTACCTCTTCATTTTGTGAGTCAACCTAATTCGAAACAAAGTGCAAGAATGAAGTCAGCGATCCTATCGTTTACAAAAATGAAATTGTGTTTAATTGATGAGCAAATCAAATGCACAAGTTAACATTTAAAAGTTACTGATGGAGGCAGAAAGGAGAGAAAAATGCTGATATATATTTATACATATGCCTGTGCAGAACATTGAAGGTCAAATGGCACCATTTGTCCCAAATAAAAAAATAAACCAAACATCAGTCGATTTTAATTGACACCATATTGTCTAAATGCAATTACCATGCATGGATTTTAATGGGTCGGCACATCCATGAAATAAAATCTCAAACATAAATACCAAGATGTTAGTCAACCATCGGAAAATTAGTATTTACCATCCGAAATCATTCGATTTCAATTGACACCATATTGTCTGAATGCAATTACCATGCATGGATTTCGTGGGTCAGCCCATCCACTAAATCAAATCTTGAATATAAATACCAAGATGTTAGTCAATCATCTGAAAATTATTTACCATCTGAAATTGTGCTACTTCCCCTAAATTTCCGGTATATACTGACATTGAGAAATGACAAGCTCTGACGGTCCGTTATTATCTGAGTAAATGTCTGTTGGCAGAATATGTCCACCAAATTCAGTAAAAACGAAACAAGAAATATAAGGACCGTGTTGAAATAATTGATACGATGTACAGGCATCGCAAAAGTCTCAATTAATTTGCAAATGTCAGGTGTCAAATTTTATCATTAATCTCGACATTACATGATGACAAACATTAACCCCCCCCCCCCAAACAAAGGTCACCTGCGAACAGCGACCACTTTGCTGATTTCCTTAGGCAGGTCTTTGTTCAAAGATTGGACTGTATATCCTGCTATACCATTGACTTGGCAAATATCTGTTACATCTTGAATTACTGAGTCTATAGAAGTTCGAATAATCATTGGGTCTTTCAAACAGGAGTTATTGGATCTATATGAAAAGCAATTATTATTTATTTGGTTTATACCTGTGCAACTGAATAAATAAAATTTCAAGTTCACTCCTTAATTTGATCTAGTCTGATGCTGATAAATTTACTGGCTGTGTGATATTCAGACTGCTTTTGCTGGTTCTGATTGTGGTATCATACCGCACATATTTTCTCCAGTCCACAAGCAAAATTTAAGTGTTGTCTAGTAATGTGGTCATTAAAAAGTTTCCCATTTCCTTCAAAACAATACAAAAGCCTGGCTTGGAACTCAAAATATCAGCTTAGGTGATGAATGTGTAAAATCACTAATCTATACATAAGAATTACTTTAGAAAAAACATAAAACAGGTGACTGGACTTATACTAAATGCATTTTTCACTTATAGATTTCATTTTCACTTTTGACTGTTACTGTCAAAGCAAGTATTTCTATCTACTGAAAGTGATTAAGACACTTATGAAATATATCAGATTATGTCTTATGAGTTTCTCAACTTTTCTATTGTTTTCAGATAATGAGGCTTAGAAAACACACAACCTCAGCTAGCCAGGACCTATGTAAATCTGCTGAAGAAAAGAAGTTGTTATCTGTAAAATTTATAAACACATACATAGGTTAGTATTTACCTATAATTTCCTTTTAAGACACTTGATGAAGGAAATTAGGATTCAAAAGCTAGGTCTATAAGCTATGTCAACAAAAAATGTTCAGAGGTCACAGACTAAAATGCAAGATTTTTTTAAGAATTCTTGTCTCAGGAGAATCTTGGTCATCTAGGGAGTAAAACATGATCCTTATTACTGCAAGAAATGACAGAAAAAATATTCTATCTGTCTAATCTTAAAAATGATGGCATAATCTTACTCAGTTGAGAGTTCTGATGGCAAACTGTTCGGTGTCTGATAGACTATTTTATTTGATTTAAAGGCTGATATTTTTAAGACATTTTTTAAATGGACTGAATATTTACAAAATCAGATTTCAACAAAGCACAGATCTGGAAAAACTGCTACAAGCAAACCTATGCTATGTTTAGCTGTATAATGAAAGTTAGAATACATGTTTTGTTAGAATACATGCATATTTCTTTGTATTTTCTAAACTGCACTCAGGGTCTGGTGTTTTTGCAAATGAAGACATCGAAAAGGGCCAGTTGGTCTGTTTTTATGAGGGATCATTGATATCTGGGAAGGAAGGCATGAAGAGGTTTTGCTCCCTCTCGAGGAATGAGGGTAGTTTTTTGTTTTTCTTTCATCACAAGGGGAAGGAGTTTTGGTAAGTCCAGCTCTTGCTTGTTCGGCAAATATGTCTCAAATCTTGTTGGAAAAAATGGCGTCAATAACCTAACTGATTCCTTTGGTGACAAATCATCCCTAGTTTCACCTGATTAACTTGTCAGAAACAAAACTGCTGGTGGTGTTGGTTCTGTTATGCTAAATTTAAATTAGATAAAAACCTGCAAAACCTTGTTTTCCAGGAATTGGATATATTTTTTATGTGTTTTTTTTTTCGTATGTTTTTTATCCTTCAATTTAAATGTGTTTCATATGCAAATGCATATCAATTATGTTTGCAGCAAATTAATATTAACCCCAATAACTGATCTATCCTGTACACCAAATTTACTTTGAATGTCATATATCAGCCAAGTTTGACAAGAAGCCCAATCATTTCAGTCAATCTAAAATGTCAGGTGTGATTACAATAATATTCTTTTACTTCTTATTGGTAATTATTTCAGTATTGATGCAACACACAGTACAGGATGTGGACGTATGATGAATGATTCTCGGAAACCAAACTGTAAGGTGGTGGTAGAGGATGAGAAAAAGTTGAGGTTGGCAATTTATACGCTTACATCTGTGAAGAAAGGCACAGAATTACGATTTGATTATAATGATACAACTGTTTTTTGGCGTAAAGTAAGTATCACTACTATTTGTATTAATCATGAACAGTAATCGCATGTTAAAAAGCTAATTGATGAACTTCCTTGTTGAAAAGAACTTTATGTTAAATAGTGAATTGTTAGGCCTACATTAAAATTTTGTTTGCCGTTTCCAACCTACCCACCAAAATCTGCTGGTCCAAAATATTTAGAATAAAAATAATATTATTTTTACATTCTTACCATGTTTTGAAATATTTCATTTGTGAATTTAAGTGAAATGTGTATATGTGTATGACAGAAATACAAAAGAATTTACCTACCTAATGATCCAACCCAAAAAGTATGGGTACCTATGCAAAATTGTGTATATTTAATAATTTCAAACTCCGAGATCGAACAGTTTGACCTTTAAACTAGAAGCATAGGATGTAATCGGTTTTGATTTTGTACATCAATGCACTGATCGGGAAAGACATGCATCATAGTCACATTAAAATTCAAATTGTCACTTCATCTTTGGCACCTGATGCACCCGTGGCGCATTCTGATTTTTTCAATCTTTTGTTGTGTATGACATGAAGTGAGTACAAAGTGAATACTGCCGTTCTTTGTCATCTGACGCTTAAAGCTCTTCTTTCCTTTTGCAAAAGCAAGTGCCTAGTACATAGACTGTTTGATCTGGGATTTTGAATAGTAATGAAAACTGTCGTTACTCAGCCACTTTCACATGAAAATATCGTATTTGTTTTCAAAATGTCACATTGATTTTGCATCCTCTGAAAGGGCCATTGTCCCATTAAAAAAATTTCTTTCCC